>JARQOD010000872.1:0-119632 GCA_033576555.1 Oophaga sylvatica
CCTGTTCAAGTGATTTTCCACAGGACCCACACAGGAGATAAAAAATCGCGATTTTGAACGCGAAACAAGGAAAGCTGTAAATTCGAATTGCATTTATTACATTGGCCAATACCTGAAGGTACATAATTCCCAGGGGACTTAGGGTCCCACTACCCACAACCTTTTTTCAAAGAGGCAGAGAATATGCCCAGGGTTTGAACAAATATTGAACAAATGTTCATTCGACCTAAGACACTTACTGTGTCCCTCTGCAAAGACTTGGAATCTACCAAGGGCACAAATTAACCCCATCGAGACACAATTAGGGAGCACCATCCCCCCCCCCAAGAATTTTTTCAGGAACTGAAAAAGAAGAACCAGGACCTTCTCAACACCTATCGGCGGACGTAGAAAAAAAGGAAGAGAACCAAAAATTTATCAGGGACACGGAGGACTACCTCCAAACCGTGTTTTCAGTGGAGGGATACGCTCCGGCCATTCAACCGGCAAAATTCTCACAGTTTCTTCTGGATCGGCAGACAGCAGGCCGGGCACACAAGCTCTACTACTTCCAATTTTTTTTTCTTCCTCTTTTTTAGGCAATCGACGGGCCGGCACAAGAACAGACGAGACGGGGGGGGCAGTGCGCGGGGGGACAACCCAAACCACATGACACAAGGTCTCAGAAACAACACTCCCCCCCAGTCCCAACATTTCCTCCAAAAATCTGGACGTCCATCAACCCCTCACACTACAAAAGGGTTTGTCCCTTTTGCCCACTTAAATTTTCAATACATTTGAACTTAAATGGAATAAACAATTTTTTTCGAAATGTACCCTTCGGGCCCATTTTGCCTCCCAATTCCAGACCCCACGGTTTCCACCTCTGGTTCCTTTTTACTTTGATTTACAGGGTCTGGGGTTGAACTCTCCAGTACATTCATGCCACCAAAAAGTAAATCCTCCAGTAAACTTTCATTAGCTTGTGGATAGAGATATCAGTAAATCTATACACAAACATTAATTTGGGGGAAATTCCTTTCTCCTACAACCCTTCACCAGCAGAAAATCAGCTTTAGCAGTCTTGCATCTGACAAAAGTCTTATTATTAAACCGGGCGGACAAATGGGGGCGCCATTGTGGTCATGAACCACAGGACTACATGGCGAACCCGTATCAACTTGGTGTAGAGAGGTTTTTAATAAAAATGATTTCCCAGTAATCCCCTGAATACCATCAGGTCTAAGATTAGCCCTATCGAAGCCGTCATTTTCACAACAAACGATAATAAAAAATTAAAGGGAAAATTTCTCACAAAAAAAAAACCCGATCACGCCAGTTTTTATATATTGCCCGAAAATCCATAAAAATTTATTTAAAACCCCCACCAGTCGCCCATTGTTGCCCTCACAGACTCTGTTCTTTCAACCATTGGCTATTGTACTGGAAAAATTGCTCACTCCTCTAGTGAAACTCACTAAATCGTTTGTGCTAGATACCAATGAGTTTTTTTACAACTCATAGGTTCTTTGGGTCCACTACCTGATTCTGCTATACTCGTTACATGGGATGTATGCAGTCTATATACATCCATTACACATATCAAAGGTATGAGTGCAGGATAGACTCTTACAGCAGCATAATACCAATTACAACAATCCGTCATCTTTGCGCTGACCTCCTTGAACTTGTCCTCAAGGAAAATTATTTTCTTCTTTGAGACACATATTAGTACAACAACAGGGACCGCCATGGGTTCCAACATGGCGCCTCCTTATGCCAACGCATACATGGCCATTTTTTTGGGATGACTTTATCTATAACCATCCTCTGTTTCAAAAACACTCTATACTATGCGCAGATATATAGATGATGTTTTTCTGTAATGGGAAGGCCCATCGACTCCCTTATTCATTCAATGAACATTTGAACAATATTTGGGCCTGAACTTAAATTCACCTTGCAGTTCAATGCTAATACCATAATTTCCTCGATACTCTGATTAACAAGAACCATGGTGGGCAATTGTCTATTGACCTGTACCAAAAACCGACGAAAGAACAGCCTTCTACCTTCAGTAGTTGTCATCCTCCCCACATGAAAAATTCTATAACCGATCTCACAGTTTTGGCAGAGTCAAGAGAATTGTCTCTGACTCCAGGTTAGGGAGGATAG
The DNA here is from genome assembly GCA_033576555.1 of Oophaga sylvatica. Classification (NCBI taxonomy): domain Eukaryota; kingdom Metazoa; phylum Chordata; class Amphibia; order Anura; family Dendrobatidae; genus Oophaga; species Oophaga sylvatica. The sequence goes on from JARQOD010000872.1 coordinate 2,155, forward strand.
GATACAGGAAAGAGACCAAATTCCTTCACAGGGGCTACCCCCCCTCTGTACTTAACAAGGCTAAACAGCATCGACCCATAGATTCAGGACGTTTCAAATTATTAAAAGGGTTCCCTTTGTGACCACCTACCACCCTTTCTCAAATCTTGTTTCATCTTCCATCAGGAAACATTGGAAATTCTTTCCAACAGTTACCCTCACATTCCTGAATTTCAAGTTCCAGTCTTACAATGTTTTCCGCCGTCCCCATAATCTCGGGACAAACTTGTTAAAGCAGATATTGGGTCAAGCCAGATAGTCCCTAGACAAACGTTTCTACGGACTCAACGACAAGGGCACTTTCCCCTGTTTGCACTGTCCTACAGTGCAACAATATACAGAAGGGCCCTATGCATATCATCCTCTCACGGGTCAGGGCTTCCCTATCAAAGGTTTTTTTACCTGTGGTCCGCCTTTGTCATTTATCTAATTAAATGCCCTTGTGTCTAGCCTATATTGGAAGACAACACAACCGATTCCGCGATAGAGGTCGCAACATAATCTAATATACGTTGTCAGAAGACACATCTTCCACTTCCACACCATTTCAAAGAGTCGAATCAATACCATTGCCCACTCAGATTTCAGGTCTTGGAGCAAGTTGGGGTAAGCAGGAAGGAACAAATCGAGTTAAAAATCTCAAAAAGCGTGAAGCCTTCTGGATTTTCACGTTTCAAACCCTTTGGAACCTAAAGGCCTAAATAGGGATTATGACGTGGCTGCCTTTCTCTAATGTATTCTGATTTATTATGGTATATGACTGTTTGTTATATTGTTTGATCATAATCCAGGCATTCCTATGAATTAATCTGATGTCCTTTGTTTCCCTAGAATCGTTGATTCCTCGATATGTTCACGCCCCTCACCTTTCCATCACCATGGTATTTGTATAGCTGCACAGTCTTCTCTTTTCTCTTTCTTTTTCCCTTTTTCCCTACCCTCGCTTGTCTTTTGTTTTGTTTTGTTCCCATTTTGCTCTTTTGTCATACATCGCTTCCCCTTTCTTCTTTTTTCATACCCCAGATTGTCCCATCTCTCCTCTTTTTATCTCCCCTCTTTAATTACCTTCCCTCTTTATATACCCCAGATTGCCCCCATCCTCTCCTCTTTTTATCTCTCCCTCTTTATTTTACCATCCCTCTTTATCTGCCCTATTTCCTCTGACCGCAATTCAAGACCCTTCCACTGGGGCTTTTTCCTTTTCACTTTCTCCCTCTCATTCGTTCTGCGCAGGCACAACAATTCACCACGTCTTTATGTCTCTCGATCATGTGATCGCTTTTCCTCTGTCCCTTCTGCGCATGCGCCACCCTCCACCTGCGTCATTTGACGCTATGATAGAGGCTTTTTTAAACCCGGAAGTACGGCGCTTGCAGCGTCCTACTCCCGGCTCTGACCCACGTGCATGCCTTCTCGCCGCTTCAGGTATTTGCTCTGTTCCCTCAATCTTTGCCACCGGCCTTTTTTTCTAGTGTTCTTTGCCGCTTGTGCCATTTCACTTTTGTTATGGTCCTGACAATTTCTTATTGCTGATATTACAGCGCCCCCCCTTTGGCTACTGGTGTAGCTTGCAACGCTGTTTTCCCTTTACATTGCGGCCTACTACTAGGTAATCACTCTATATATTTGTTTGCTATATATTTTTCTTTTGGTAGATGTTCTCTTTATTTCTATCATCCTCTCTTTCCACTCCTTCCTTTTTTTCAGCAGGCGTCTATTTCTTGAAGTCCTCTTTTGCATCCTTATACAGGTATTTTTTTCATTACACTTTAACTTTTCTTTACCTTTATACTCTTTCATTTTCTATTTTTATTTTTATTATTTATTTTTTATTTTTTCTTTGTCTTTTTTCTCGCATTTAGCGCTTTTATACGGCTACATTGTGCCACCAGCGCCAGATCTTTCATCCATTTTACTATTTCTTCAGGTATTTTTCTATTTTTCTTATTTTGTATTTCTCTAATTTTCTATTTTTATTATATTTTTTTATTTCCCATTATTTTCCATCTTTCCTCCAATTTTTCTTCTTTCTAGATATAGTGTTCTTTTTTCACTTTACCTTCTCTTTTGTCCTCTTTGTGGTTTTTATTCATCCTTTGTCTCTCCTCCTTTGTTGTTGCCTGTCTTATTCTTTTATGTCCTTACTCCCTCCAATTTTTGTGGGGTCACTCTCTGGGTCGCTTATATTGTCTCACTATAGTGTCTCACTAATCTATTATTATCTCATTACAGGTGTCTTATATTATCTATTCCTAGTCTCACCTTTGTACCTTCTGACATTTGGCCGATGTCTACCGTTATCTTGTTATAGATATGTGTTCCTCTACGATACTAGATATCCTCACTGAGCACCTCTGGATAGTAGGCTATCTAAAGACTTTCTACTTGATCATCAATAGTCACATTGTTCTTGTATATATTTATATTCCTTATGTTCATTTTGTTGCATTTTTTGTTGTTTCTCTTACATAATGTATGGATTGTAATTTTATTTTTTCAATTTTTCAGTTATCTCTGTACATATTATCTGAAGAAGGCTGTTGTATTACGGCCGAAAACGTTCATGTATTGTGTACTCCTCTGTTGTTCACATATGGATGCAAATTAAAAGAAAAAACCACAAGCAACTAACAGTTTTTTCATCATTCATTCCTACTGAGTGCCAAGTCCTTCTTTCTACGTTATTTGGGCTGGAGACCCTACTTGGGCACCGATATCCGTATTACATTCTTTGAGTGCCATGTTTATTTATGTTATTTGATTCCTCCATACATGAGCACCATTGATCATGTCTAGCGAGACTTTTTTCTTTAATGACTCTGAAACAGCTGATATTCTATCCAGGGTTACTGCTTCAAGTGACTTCCTACAGGTACCCACACAGGAGATAAAAAATCGCGATTTTGAACGCGAAACAAGGAAAGCTGTAAATTCTGAATTGCATATTATTACATTGGCCGAATACCTGAAGGTACATAGGATTCCCAGGGGACTTAGGGTCCCACTACAACCAACCTTTTTCAAAGAGGACAGAGAATACTGCACCAGGTTTGAACAAATATTGAACAAATGTTCATTCGACCTAATGACACTTACTGTGTCCCATCTGCAAAGAGCTTGGAATCTACCAAGGCACAAATTACCGCCATCGAGACACAATTAGGGAGCACCATGTCCCAAGAATCTTTTCAGGAACTGAAAAAGAAGAACCAGGACCTTCTCAACACCTATCGGCTGGACGTAGAAAAGAGGAAGAGAACCAAATTTATCAGGGACACGGAGGACTACCTCCAGAACCGTGTTTATCAGTGGAGGGATACGCTCCGGCCATTCAGACGGCAAAATTCTCACAGTTCTTCTGGATCGGCAGACAGCAGGCCAGGCACATCAAGCTCTACTACTTCCAATTTCTCTTCCTCTTTTTTAGGCAATCGACGGGGCCGCACAAGAGACAGACGAGACGGGGGGGGCAGTGCCGCAGGGGACAACCGAAACCACATGACGACAAGGTCTCAGGTAACAACACTCCCCCCCTAGTCGTCAACATTTCCTCCAAAAATCTGGACGTCCATCAACTCTCAGCACTACAAAAGGGTTTGTCCTTTTGCCCCACTTATAAGTTCAATACATTTGAACTTAATATGGATATCAACAGATTTTTTCGTAATGTACGCCTTCGGGCCCATTTTGCCTCCCAGATTCCAGATCCACCGGTTTCCACCTCTGGTTCCTCTTTACTTGATTTACAGGGTCTGGGGTTGAGACTCTCCAGTACATTCATGCCACCTAAAGTAAATCCTCCAGTAGAGACTTTCATTAGTCTTGTGGATAGAGATATCAGTAAATCTATACACAACATTAATTTGTGGAAATTCCATTCTCCTAGCAACCTCTCACCAGCAGAAAGATCAGCTTTAGACAGTCTTGCATCTGACAAAAGTCTTATTATTAAACCAGCGGACAAATGGGGCGCCATTGTGGTCATGAACCACAGTGACTACATGGCTGAAGCCCGTAGTCAACTTGGTGATAGAGAGGTTTATAAGATGATTCCCAGTAATCCTCTGAATACCATCAGGTCTAAGATTAGCCCTATCGTAGACCGTCATTTTCACAACAATACGATAGATAAAAAATTGAAGGATTTTCTCACAAAAAAAGACCAGATCACGCCAGTTTTTTATATATTGCCGAAAATCCATAAAAATTTACTTAAACCACCAGGTCGCCCAATTGTTGCCCTCACAGACTCTGTTCTTTCACCATTGGCTATTGTACTGGAAAAATTGCTCACTCCTCTAGTGAAACTCACTAAATCGTTTGTGCTAGATACCAATGAGTTTTTACAACTCATAGGTTCTTTGGGTCCACTACCTGATTCTGCTATACTCGTTACATGGATGTATGCAGTCTATATACATCCATTACACATATCAAAGGTATGAGTGCAGTGGATAGACTCTTACAGCAGCATAATACCAATTACAACATCCGTCATCTTTGCGCTGACCTCCTTGAACTTGTCCTCAAGGAAAATTATTTTCTCTTTGAGGACACATATTATGTACAACAACAGGGGACCGCCATGGGTTCCAACATGGCGCCTCCTTATGCCAACGCATACATGGCCATTTTTGAGGATGACTTTATCTATAACCATCCTCTGTTTCAAAAACACTCTATTCTATGGCGCAGATATATAGATGATGTTTTCTGTATATGGGATGGTCCCATCGACTCCCTTATTCTATTCAATGAACATTTGAACAATATTTGGCCTGAACTTAAATTCACCTTGCAGTTCAATGCTAATACCATTAATTTCCTCGATACTCTGATTAACAAGAACCATGGTGGGCAATTGTCTATTGACCTGTACCAAAAACCGACTGATAGGAACAGCCTTCTACACTTCAGTAGTTGTCATCCTCCCACCATGAAAAATTCTATACCGATCTCACAGTTTGGCAGAGTCAAGAGAATTGTCTCTGACTCCATGGTTAGGGAGGATAGGATACAGGAAATGGAGACCAAATTCCTTCACAGGGCTACCCCCCCTCTGTACTTAACAAGGCTAAACAGCATCGACCCATAGATTCAGGACGTTCTAATATTAAAAGGGTTCCCTTTGTGACCACCTACCACCCTTTCTCAAATCTTGTTTCATCTTCCATCAGGAAACATTGGAAAATTCTTTCCAACAGTTACCCTCACATTCCTGAATTTCAAGTTCCAGTCTTACAATGTTTTCGCCGTCCCCATAATCTTCGGGACAAACTTGTTAAAGCAGATATTGGGTCAAGCCAGATAGTCCCTAGACAAACGTTTCTACGGACTCAACGACAAGGCACTTTCCCCTGTTTGCACTGTCTACAGTGCAACAATATACAGAAGGGCCCTATGGCATATCATCCTCTCACGGGTCAGGGCTTCCCTATCAAAGGTTTTTTTACCTGTGAGTCCGCCTTTGTCATTTATCTAATTAAATGCCCTTGTGGTCTAGCCTATATTGGAGAGACAACACAACCGATTCGCGATAGAGTGTCGCAACATAAATCTAATATACGTTGTCAGAAGACACATCTTCCACTTCCACACCATTTCAAAGAGTCGAATCATACCATTGCCCAACTCAGATTTCAGGTCTTGGAGCAAGTTGGGGTAAGCAGGAGAGGAACAAATCGAGTTAAAATGCTCAAAAAGCGTGAAGCCTTCTGGATTTTCACGTTTCAAACCTTGGAACCTAAAGGCCTAAATAGGGATTATGACGTGGCTGCCTTTCTCTAATGTATTCTGATTTATTATGGTATATGACTGTTTGTTATATTGTTTGATCATAATCCATGGCATTCCTATGATATTAATCTGATGTCCTTTGTTTCCCTAGAATCGTTGATTCCTCGATATGTTCACGCCCCTCACCTTTCCATCACCATGGTATTGTATAGCTGCACAGTCTTCTCTTTTTCTTCTTTTTCCCTTTTTCCCTACCCTCGCTTGTCTTTTGTTTTGTTTTGTTCCCATTTTGCTCTTTTGTCATACATCGCTTCCCCTTTCTTCTTTTTCATACCCCAGATTGTCCCATCTCTCCTCTTTTTATCTCTCCCTCTTTATTTACCTTCCCTCTTTATATACCCCAGATTGCCCCATCTCTCCTCTTTTTATCTCTCCCTCTTTATTTACCATCCCTCTTTATCTGCCCTATTATCCTCTGACCGCAATTCAAGACCCTTCCACTGGGGCTTTTTCCTTTTCACTTCTCCTCTCATTCGTTCTGCGCAGGCACTACAATTCACCACGTCTTTATGTCTCTCGATCATGTGATCGCTTTTCCTCTGTCCCTTCTGCGCATGCGCCACCCTCCACCTGCGTCATTTGACGCTATGATAGAGGCGTTTTTAAACCCGGAAGTACGGCGCTTGCAGCGTCCTACTCCCGGCTCTGACCCACGTGCATGCCTTCTCGCCGCTTCAGGTATTTGCTCTGTTCCCTCAATCTTTGCCACCGGCCTTTTTTTCTAGTGTTCTTTGCCGCTTGTGCCATTTCACTTTTGTTATGGTCCTGACAATTTCTTATTGCTGATATTACAGCGCCCCCCCCTTTGGCTACTGGTGTAGCTTGCAACGCTGTTTTCCCTTTACATTGCGGCCTACTACTAGGTAATCACTCTATATATTTGTTTGCTATATATTTTTCTTTTGGTAGATGTTCTCTTTATTTCTATCATCCTCTCTTTCCACTCCTTCCTTTTTTTCAGCAGGCGTCTATTTCTTGAAGTCCTCTTTTGCATCCTTATACAGGTATTTTTTTCATTACACTTTAACTTTTCTTTACCTTTATACTCTTTCATTTTCTATTTTTATTTTTATTATTTATTTTTTATTTTTTCTTTGTCTTTTTTCTCGCATTTAGCGCTTTTATACGGCTACATTGTGCCACCAGCGCCAGATCTTTCATCCATTTATACTATTTCTTCAGGTATTTTTCTATTTTTCTTATTTTGTATTTCTCTAATTTTCTATTTTTATTATATATTTTTTTATTTCCCATTATTTTCCATCTTTCCTCCAATTTTTCTTCTTTCTAGATATAGTGTTCTTTTTTCACTTTACCTTCTCTTTTGTCCTCTTTGTGTGTTTTTATTCATCCTTTGTCTCTCCTCCTTTGTTGTTGCCTGTCTTATTCTTTTATGTCCTTACTCCCTCCAATTTTTGTGGGGTCACTCTCTGGGTCGCTTATATTGTCTCACTATAGTGTCTCACTAATCTATTATTATCTCATTACAGGTGTCTTATATTATCTATTCCTAGTCTCACCTTTGTACCTTCTGACATTTGGCCGATGTCTACCGTTATCTTGTTATAGATATGTGTTCCTCTACGATACTAGATATCCTCACTGAGCACCTCTGGATAGTAGGCTATCTAAAGACTTTCTACTTGATCATCAATAGTCACATTGTTCTTGTATATATTTATATTCCTTATGTTCATTTTGTTGCATTTTTGTTGTTTCTCTTACATAATGTATGGATTGTAATTTTATTTTTTCAATTTTTCAGTTATCTCTGTACATATTATCTGAAGAAGGCTGTTGTATTACGGCCGAAAACGTTCATGTATTGTGTACTCCTCTGTTGTTCACATATGGATGCAAATTAAAAGAAAAAACCACAAGCAACTAACAGTTTTTTCATCATTCATTCCTACTGAGTGCCAAGTCCTTCTTTCTACGTTATTTGGGCTGGAGACCCTACTTGGGCACCGATATCCGTATTACATTCTTTGAGTGCCATGTTTATTTATGTTATTTGATTCCTCCATACATGAGCACCATTGATCATGTCTAGCGAGACTTTTTTCTTTAATGACTCTGAAACAGCTGATATTCTATCCAGGGTTACTGCTTCAAGTGACTTCCTACAGGTACCCACACAGGAGATAAAAAATCGCGATTTTGAACGCGAAACAAGGAAAGCTGTAAATTCTGAATTGCATATTATTACATTGGCCGAATACCTGAAGGTACATAGGATTCCCAGGGGACTTAGGGTCCCACTACAACCAACCTTTTTCAAAGAGGACAGAGAATACTGCACCAGGTTTGAACAAATATTGAACAAATGTTCATTCGACCTAATGACACTTACTGTGTCCCATCTGCAGAAGAGCTTGGAATCTACCAAGGCACAAATTACCGCCATCGAGACACAATTAGGGAGCACCATGTCCCAAGAATCTTTTCAGGAACTGAAAAAGAAGAACCAGGACCTTCTCAACACCTATCGGCTGGACGTAGAAAAGAGGAAGAGAACCAAATTTATCAGGGACACGGAGGACTACCTCCAGAACCGTGTTTATCAGTGGAGGGATACGCTCCGGCCATTCAGACGGCAAAATTCTCACAGTTCTTCTGGATCGGCAGACAGCAGGCCAGGCACATCAAGCTCTACTACTTCCAATTTCTCTTCCTCTTTTTTAGGCAATCGACGGGGCCGCACAAGAGACAGACGAGACGGGGGGGGGCAGTGCCGCAGGGGACAACCGAAACCACATGACGACAAGGTCTCAGGTAACAACACTCCCCCCCAGTCGTCAACATTTCCTCCAAAAATCTGGACGTCCATCAACTCTCAGCACTACAAAAGGGTTTGTCCTTTTGCCCCACTTATAAGTTCAATACATTTGAACTTAATATGGATATCAACAGATTTTTTCGTAATGTACGCCTTCGGGCCCATTTTGCCTCCCAGATTCCAGATCCACCGGTTTCCACCTCTGGTTCCTCTTTACTTGATTTACAGGGTCTGGGGTTGAGACTCTCCAGTACATTCATGCCACCTAAAGTAAATCCTCCAGTAGAGACTTTCATTAGTCTTGTGGATAGAGATATCAGTAAATCTATACACAACATTAATTTGGGAAATTCCATTCTCCTAGCAACCTCTCACCAGCAGAAAGATCAGCTTTAGACAGTCTTGCATCTGACAAAAGTCTTATTATTAAACCAGCGGACAAATGGGGCGCCATTGTGGTCATGAACCACAGTGACTACATGGCTGAAGCCCGTAGTCAACTTGGTGATAGAGAGGTTTATAAGATGATTCCCAGTAATCCTCTGAATACCATCAGGTCTAAGATTAGCCCTATCGTAGACCGTCATTTTCACAACAATACGATAGATAAAAAATTGAAGGATTTTCTCACAAAAAAAGACCCGATCACGCCAGTTTTTTATATATTGCCGAAAATCCATAAAAATTTACTTAAACCACCAGGTCGCCCAATTGTTGCCCTCACAGACTCTGTTCTTTCACCATTGGCTATTGTACTGGAAAAATTGCTCACTCCTCTAGTGAAACTCACTAAATCGTTTGTGCTAGATACCAATGAGTTTTTACAACTCATAGGTTCTTTGGGTCCACTACCTGATTCTGCTATACTCGTTACATGGGATGTATGCAGTCTATATACATCCATTACACATATCAAAGGTATGAGTGCAGTGGATAGACTCTTACAGCAGCATAATACCAATTACAACATCCGTCATCTTTGCGCTGACCTCCTTGAACTTGTCCTCAAGGAAAATTATTTTCTCTTTGAGGACACATATTATGTACAACAACAGGGGACCGCCATGGGTTCCAACATGGCGCCTCCTTATGCCAACGCATACATGGCCATTTTTGAGGATGACTTTATCTATAACCATCCTCTGTTTCAAAAACACTCTATTCTATGGCGCAGATATATAGATGATGTTTTCTGTATATGGGATGGTCCCATCGACTCCCTTATTCTATTCAATGAACATTTGAACAATATTTGGCCTGAACTTAAATTCACCTTGCAGTTCAATGCTAATACCATTAATTTCCTCGATACTCTGATTAACAAGAACCATGGTGGGCAATTGTCTATTGACCTGTACCAAAAACCGACTGATAGGAACAGCCTTCTACACTTCAGTAGTTGTCATCCTCCCACCATGAAAAATTCTATACCGATCTCACAGTTTGGCAGAGTCAAGAGAATTGTCTCTGACTCCATGGTTAGGGAGGATAGGATACAGGAAATGGAGACCAAATTCCTTCACAGGGGCTACCCCCCCTCTGTACTTAACAAGGCTAAACAGCATCGACCCATAGATTCAGGACGTTCTAATATTAAAAGGGTTCCCTTTGTGACCACCTACCACCCTTTCTCAAATCTTGTTTCATCTTCCATCAGGAAACATTGGAAAATTCTTTCCAACAGTTACCCTCACATTCCTGAATTTCAAGTTCCAGTCTTACAATGTTTTCGCCGTCCCCATAATCTTCGGGACAAACTTGTTAAAGCAGATATTGGGTCAAGCCAGATAGTCCCTAGACAAACGTTTCTACGGACTCAACGACAAGGCACTTTCCCCTGTTTGCACTGTCTACAGTGCAACAATATACAGAAGGGCCCTATGGCATATCATCCTCTCACGGGTCAGGGCTTCCCTATCAAAGGTTTTTTTACCTGTGAGTCCGCCTTTGTCATTTATCTAATTAAATGCCCTTGTGGTCTAGCCTATATTGGAGAGACAACACAACCGATTCGCGATAGAGTGTCGCAACATAAATCTAATATACGTTGTCAGAAGACACATCTTCCACTTCCACACCATTTCAAAGAGTCGAATCATACCATTGCCCAACTCAGATTTCAGGTCTTGGAGCAAGTTGGGGTAAGCAGGAGAGGAACAAATCGAGTTAAAATGCTCAAAAAGCGTGAAGCCTTCTGGATTTTCACGTTTCAAACCTTGGAACCTAAAGGCCTAAATAGGGATTATGACGTGGCTGCCTTTCTCTAATGTATTCTGATTTATTATGGTATATGACTGTTTGTTATATTGTTTGATCATAATCCATGGCATTCCTATGATATTAATCTGATGTCCTTTGTTTCCCTAGAATCGTTGATTCCTCGATATGTTCACGCCCCTCACCTTTCCATCACCATGGTATTGTATAGCTGCACAGTCTTCTCTTTTTCTTCTTTTTCCCTTTTTCCCTACCCTCGCTTGTCTTTTGTTTTTTTTTTGTTCCCATTTTGCTCTTTTGTCATACATCGCTTCCCCTTTCTTCTTTTTCATACCCCAGATTGTCCCATCTCTCCTCTTTTTATCTCACCCTCTTTATTTACCTTCCCTCTTTATATACCCCAGATTGCCCCATCTCTCCTCTTTTTATCTCTCCCTCTTTATTTACCATCCCTCTTTATCTGCCCTATTATCCTCTGACCGCAATTCAAGACCCTTCCACTGGGGCTTTTTCCTTTTCACTTCTCCTCTCATTCGTTCTGCGCAGGCACTACAATTCACCACGTCTTTATGTCTCTCGATCATGTGATCGCTTTTCCTCTGTCCCTTCTGCGCATGCGCCACCCTCCACCTGCGTCATTTGACGCTATGATAGAGGCGTTTTTAAACCCGGAAGTACGGCGCTTGCAGCGTCCTACTCCCGGCTCTGACCCACGTGCATGCCTTCTCGCCGCTTCAGGTATTTGCTCTGTTCCCTCAATCTTTGCCACCGGCCTTTTTTTCTAGTGTTCTTTGCCGCTTGTGCCATTTCACTTTTGTTATGGTCCTGACAATTTCTTATTGCTGATATTACAGCGCCCCCCCTTTGGCTACTGGTGTAGCTTGCAACGCTGTTTTCCCTTTACATTGCGGCCTACTACTAGGTAATCATCTATATATTTGTTTGCTATATATTTTTCTTTTGGTAGATGTTCTCTTTATTTCTATCATCCTCTCTTTCCACTCCTTCCTTTTTTTCAGCAGGCGTCTATTTCTTGAAGTCCTCTTTTGCATCCTTATACAGGTATTTTTTTCATTACACTTTAACTTTTCTTTACCTTTATACTCTTTCATTTTCTATTTTTATTTTTATTATTTATTTTTTATTTTTTCTTTGTCTTTTTTCTCGCATTTAGCGCTTTTATACGGCTACATTGTGCCACCAGCGCCAGATCTTTCATCCATTTATACTATTTCTTCAGGTATTTTTCTATTTTTCTTATTTTGTATTTCTCTAATTTTCTATTTTTATTATATTTTTTTATTTCCCATTATTTTCCATCTTTCCTCCAATTTTTCTTCTTTCTAGATATAGTGTTCTTTTTTCACTTTACCTTCTCTTTTGTCCTCTTTGTGTGTTTTTATTCATCCTTTGTCTCTCCTCCTTTGTTGTTGCCTGTCTTATTCTTTTATGTCCTTACTCCCTCCAATTTTTGTGGGGTCACTCTCTGGGTCGCTTATATTGTCTCACTATAGTGTCTCACTAATCTATTATTATCTCATTACAGGTGTCTTATATTATCTATTCCTAGTTTCACCTTTGTACCTTCTGACATTTGGCCGATGTCTACCGTTATCTTGTTATAGATATGTGTTCCTCTACGATACTAGATATCCTCACTGAGCACCTCTGGATAGTAGGCTATCTAAAGACTTTCTACTTGATCATCAATAGTCACATTGTTCTTGTATATATTTATATTCCTTATGTTCATTTTGTTGCATTTTTGTTGTTTCTCTTACATAATGTATGGATTGTAATTTTATTTTTTCAATTTTTCAGTTATCTCTGTACATATTATCTGAAGAAGGCTGTTGTATTACGGCCGAAAACGTTCATGTATTGTGTACTCCTCTGTTGTTCACATATGGATGCAAATTAAAAGAAAAAACCACAAGCAACTAACAGTTTTTTCATCATTCATTCCTACTGAGTGCCAAGTCCTTCTTTCTACAGCTCTCTGACTAGCCCTGGAAGCCTCCCTAGTAACATAAACAAAACTCTAATGGACTACAAGTCCCAGAACAACACTACTTGGCTCTTTTATCTCTATTCTTTTTTCTGTCCACTATTTCTTTCTCTCTCTGATCTTTTTATTTCTTTCTCTGTTTTTCTTTCCCCTCTTTCTTTCTCTGTTCTTTATTTCTTTCCCCTCTTTCTTTCTTTCTATCTGTTCTCTTTCTTTCCCCTCTTTCTTTCTTTTTCTTTCTCTGTTCTTTTTCTCTCTCTGTTCTTCCTTTTTATCTCTGTTCTTTCTTTCTCTCTGATCTTTCTTTCCCCTCTTTCTTTCTTTCTTTCTTTCTTTCTCTCTGTTCTTTCTTTCTCCTCTTTCTTTCTCTGTTCTTTTTCTTTCGCCTTCTGTTCTTTCTCTCTCTCTGTTCTTCCTTTTTTCTCTCTGTTCTTTCTCCTCTTTCTCTCTGTTCTTTCTTTTTTCTCTTTCTCTCTCTCTTTGTTCTTCCTTTTTTTTCTGTTCTTTCTCTCTCTCTGTTCTTTTTTTCTCTCTTTCTTGTTTGTTTTTTCTTTCTTTCCCCTTTTTTCTTTCTTTCTTTCTTTCTTTCTTTCCCCTCTTTCTCTCTCCCTCTCTGTTCTTTCTTTCTTTATCCTCTTTTTTCTCTCTATCTCTCTGTTCTTTGTTTCTTTCCCCTCTTTCTCTCTCTGTTCTTTCTTTCCCCTCTTTCTTTCTCTCTGTTCTTTCTTTTGCTCTGTTATTTATTTCTTTATTTCCCTTTTTTCTTTCTCTCTAATCTTTCTCTCTCTGTTCTCTTTCTTTCCCCTCTTTCTTTCTTTCTGTCTGTTCTTTTTCTCTCTCTGTTCTTTCTCTCTCTGTTCTTTGTTTCTCTTTTTTTCTCTCTCTCTCTCTGTTCTTTTTTTCTGTCCCCTCTTTCTTTCTCTCTGTTCTTTCTTTCTCTCTGTTTCTTTCTCTCTATCTCTCTGCTCTTTCTTTCTTTCCCCTCTTTCTTTCTCTCTCCCTTTCTGTTGTTTCTTTCCCCTTTCTTTTTTCTCTCTGTTCTTTTTTACTGTCCCCTCTTTTCTTTCTCTCTGTATCTTTGTTTCTTTCTTTCTCTCTCTATTCTTTCTTTCTCTCTTTCCTTTCTTTCTCTCTCTGTTCTTTCTTTTCCTCAGTATCAGTCAGTGTGATCAGCAGTGCTAAATGGGTGCGATTGGGGCGTGGACATGGGTGTGACTAGTTGTGAAATGGGCGTGGTTGGGGCGTGGCCTAAAATTTGCCGAGGCGTGCCACAGCCTTTGTCCCTCTTTCCCGTCTTCAAAAGTAGGGAGGTATGCTTAAGATGGCTTTGTAGCAATCAACCTTGCTGTTTACACACAACAGAAATACTCTGTTCTTCCTTTTTTCTCTCTGTTCTTTCTTTCTCCTCTTTCTCTCTCTCTGTTCCTCCTTTTTCTATCTGTTCTTTCTTTCTCTCTCTGTTCTTTCTTTCTCTTTCTCTGTTTTTTCTTTCTTTCCCCTTTCTTTCTTTCTTTCTTTCTTTCTTTCCCCTCTTTCTCTCTCCATCTCTTTTCTTTCTTTATCCTCTTTTTTCTCTCTATCTCTCTGTTCTTTGTTTCTTTCCCCTCTTTCTTTCTTTCTTTCTTTCTCTGTTCTTTCTTTCTTCTTCCCCTCTTTCTCTCTCTGTTCTTTCTTTCCTTCTCTCTGTTCTTTCTTTTTTTCTCTTTCTCTCTCTCTGTTCCTCCTTTTTCTATCTGTTCTTTCTTTCTCTCTCTCTGTTCTTTCTTTCTCTCTCTGTTTTTTCTTTTTCCCCTTTTCTTTCTTTCTTTCTTTCTTTCCCCTCTTTCTGTCTCCCTCTCTGTTCTTTCTTTTCTTTCTTTCTTTTCTTTCTTTCTTTCTTTCTTTTCTTTTCTTTCTTTCTTTCTTTTCTTTCTTTTCTTCTTTCTTTCTCTTTCTTTCTTTCTTTCTTTCCCTCTATCTCTTCTGTTCTTTCTTTCCCCTTCTTTCTTTCTTTCTTTCTTTCTTTCTTTCTTTCTTCTGTTCTTTCGCTCTGTTCTTTTCTTTCTCTTCTTTCTTCTTTCCCCTTTCTTTCTTTCCGTCTGCTCTTGTTGTCTCTCTCTGTTCTTTCTCTGTTCTTTGTTTCTCTTTTTTTATGGGCCCCATTATTAATGATCCAGTGTATAATGGGCCCCGTAAATGCTGCTCCAGTGTCTGCTGTCCCCCATTTACAATGCTCCAGTATATTATGGGCCCCATGGATGCTGCTTCAGTGTCTGATCTGTCTCATTTAGAATGCTCCACGATATGTTGGGCCCCATGGATGATGCTCCTGTCTTATGGGCCAAAAGAAAGCTCCATATATATGGGCCCCATTATTAATGATCCAGTGAATAATGGGCCCCGTAAATGCTGTTCCAGTGTCTGCTGCCCCATTTACAATGCTCCAGTATATGATGGGCCCCATGGATATGCTCCAGTGTCTTATAGCAAAAGAAAGCTCCATATATAATGGGCCCCATTATTAATGATCCAGTGTATAATGGGCCCAGTAAATGCTGCTCCAATGTCTGCTGTCCTCCATTTACAATGCTCCAGTATATGATGGGCCCCATGGATGCTGCTCCAGTGTCTGATCTGCCCCATTTACAATGCTCCACGATATGTTGGGCCCCATGGATGATGCTCCAGTGTGTTATGGGCCAAAAATCATGCTCATATATAATGGGCCCCATTATTAATGATCCAGTGTATAATGTGCTCCGTAAATGCTTCTCCAGTGTCTGTTGTCCCCCATTTACAATGCTCCAGTATATGATGGGACCCATGCATGCTGCTCCAGTGTCTTAAGGGCCAAAAGAAAGCTCCATATATAATGGGCCCCATTATTAATGATCCAGTGTATAATGGGCCCAGTAAATGCTGCTCCAATGTCTGCTGTCCTCCATTTACAATGCTCCAGTATATGATGGGCCCCATGGATGCTGCTCCAGTGTCTGATCTGCCCCATTTACAATGCTCCACGATATGTTGGGCCCCATGGATGATGCTCCAGTGTGTTATGGGCCAAAATCATGCTTCATATATAATGGGCCCCATTATTAATGATCCAGTGTATAATGTGCTCCGTAAATGCTTCTCCAGTGTCTGTTGTCCCCCATTTACAATGCTCCAGTATATGATGGGACCCATGCATGCTGCTCCAGTGTCTTAAGGGCCAAAAGAAAGCTCCATATATAATGGGCCCCATTATTAATGATCCAGTGTATAATGGGCCCTGTAAATGCTGTTCCAGTGTCTGCTGTCCCCCATTTACAATACTCCAGTATATGATGGGCCCCATGGATGATGCTCCAGTGTCTTATGGGCCAAAGACTGCTCCATATATAATGGGCCCCATTATTAATGATCCAGTGTATAATGGGCCCAGTAAATGCTGCTGCAATGTCTGCTATCCTCCATTTACAATGCTCCAGTATATGATGGGCCCCATGGATGATGCTCCAGTGTCTTGTGGGCCAAAAGAAAGCTCCATATCTAATGGGCCCCATTATTAATGATCCAAGTATCTGATCTGCCCCATTTAGAATGCTTCACGATATGTTGGGCCCCATGGATGATGCTCCAGTGTCTTATGAGCCAAAAGAAAGCTCCATATATAATGGGCCCCATTATTAATGATCCAGTGGATAATGGGCCCCGTAAATGCTGCTCCAGTGACTGTTTTCCCCCTTTTACAATGCTCCAGTATATGATGGGCCCCATGGATGATGCTCCAGTGTCTTGTGGGCCAAAAGAAAGCTCCATATCTAATGGGCCCCATTATTAATGATCCAGTGTATAATGGGCCCCTCAAATGCTGCTCCAGTGTCTGCTATTTATTTTATATTTTTTTTTTATATTGTTATATAGCGCTAACATATTCCGCAGCGCTTTACAGTTTGCACACATTATCATCACTGTCCCCGATGAGGCTCACAATCTAAATGCCCTATCAGTATGTCTTTTGGAATGTGGGAGGAAACCGGAGTACCCGGAGGAAACCCACGCAAACATGGGGAGAACATACAAACTCCTTGCAGATGTTGTCCTTGGTGCTATCCCCCACTTACAAAGCTCCAGTTTATGTTGGGCACCATGGATGATGCTCCAGTGTGTTATAGGCCAAAATCATGCTCCATATATAATGGGCCTCATTATTAATGATCCAGTGTATAATGTGCTCCGTAAATGCTTCTCCAGTGTCTGCTGTCCCCCATTTACAATGCTCCAGTATATGATGGGCCCCATGGATGATGCTCCAGTGTCTTAGGGCCAAAAGAAAGCTCCATATATAATGGGCCCCATTATTAATGATCCAGTGTATAATGGGCCCCGTAAATGCTGCTCCAGTGTCTGTTTTCCCCCTTTTACAATGCTCCAGTGTATGATGGGCCCCATGGATGATGCTCCAGTGTCTTATGGGCCAAAAGACTGCTCCATATATAATGGGCCCCATTATTAATGATCCAGTGTCTAATGCTCCCCATATATTCCTCCAAACATTACAAAAAAATCAAATACCCTCCTCGCTGCGCACTGCTCTACTTTGGACTCCTCAGCGTCGCCATCTTACAGCTCTCTGCACTTGGACTTTTTAGGCAGAGGACGTACAGACGTGACGTCATCGCACTCTCTAACTTGAATGTCACTGTCAGGAAACACGCAAGACGTCACAGTGGTGGAGCATGGAGAGGTAACTATTACAAGTAGTGTTGAGCATTCCGATACTGCAAATATCGGGTATCGGCCGATATTTGCTGTATTGGAATTCCGATTCTGAGATCCGATATTTTTGTCATATCGGATACCGGAATCGGAATGTTCCCTGTCACGGTCAGTGTCCGTCGGTCGGGTCTGTCAGGAGTCAGCGGCACTTACCTGGCAGAAGATCTCCGGCGGTCACGTCCTGGACTGCCTTGATGGCCGCCATCATCTTCTCCCTGGCGGTCACGTGCAGTTTCTCGCGATAACTGCAGTGACTGCCGGGTAATCGCGGCCGTAAAACAGTCCGATGACGTGACATTCCGATGTAGCAGAGCTGGATCGTCGTGGGACCCTCGTTACTATGAACTGCGTCGGACAGGTGGTATACTGTTGTTTTGTTTTTTTTTCTTTTTTTACAGGAGATCGATGGCGTCGCAGGAATGAGAGTGTAATAAAAGAAATGAAAACTGTGTTGTCTCTTTTATTTCATTAAAATACTTTTTTCTTGCTGTGTCTTTTTTTTAAACATTTAAAAACTTTGGGATTAATAATGGATCAGTGTCTTATTGACGCCTCTCCATTATTAACCGGGCTTATTGTCACCGTGCAATCAACGGTGACATTAACCCCTTATTACCCCACTTGCCACCGCTACAGGGCAAGTGGGAAGAGCCGGGTAAAGTGCCACAATTGGCACATCTTTTGATGCGCCAAATGTGGGGCTGCTGTAGCCTGGTATTATCAGGCTGTTGAGGGCCAAAATCCATGGGCCTTGACAGTCTTTTAATACCAGGCCGCAGCAGTCTGCATTTTACTTGGCTGGTTAACAAAAATAGGGGGGACCCCCACGCCATTTTTTTTTTGAGTGGATCCCCTATTTTTGTTAACCAGCCAAGCTAAGCAGACTGCTGTGGCCTGGTATTATCAGGCTTGCAAGGTCCATGGATATTGGATCCTTACCAGCCTGAAAAACCAGGCCTAAGCAGTCTGCTTCATCTGGCTGGTTAACAAAAATAGGGGGGACCCCACACCAATTTTTTTCGAGGGGATCCCCTATTTTTGTTAACCAGCCAAGATAAGCAGACTGCTGTGGCCTGGTATTATCAGGCTGGCAAGGTTCATGGATCTTGGCTCCTTAACAGCCTGAAAATCCAGGCCTCAGCAGTCTGCTTCATCTGGCTGGTTAACAAAAATAGGGGGGACCCCACGCCAATTTTTTTTGAGGGGATCCCCTATTTTTGTTAACCAGCCAAGATAAGCAGACTGCTGTGGCCTGGTATTATCAGGCTGGCAAGCAGGGTCGGACTGAGCCACCGGGACACCGGAGAAACCTCCGGTGGGCCCCGCCCCCAGCTCCTGCGTGGTGGGCCCTGATTTCAAAGGATAGGTCGCGGGGGCAGAGGGGGCGGTGGCCCCGGGCCCCGCACTCTGAGGGGGCCCACCCGGAGCTACGCTGTGCACGCCGATACAGTTACATTCTGCGGCAGAGCAGGGAGAATCGCTCTCCCTGCTCTGCCGCCCGGCCGCTATGGGGCCTGAACAGGCGGTGGGGGGCCCGGTGCCAGCAGTGGGCCCCTCACGCGTCATCGGAGGCTCAGCTGTATCGGTATCCAGCCGATACAGCTGACCGCATAGAGAGAGAAGGAGCGAGTGCTCCTTCTCTCCCATAATCCCCCTCTCAGCGTCTGACAGCGGGCACGATGACGTCACCTGCCGGCGCCCGCTGTCAGATGCTGAGAGGGAGAACAGTGAGCAGCACAGGAGCCGGGAGGTGAGTATTGTTTTTTTTTTTTTTTTTTAATGGGGGTGCATTATACTACAGAGGCTCTATATGGGGGGTGCATTATACTACAGAGGCTGTATATGGGGCTGCATTATACTACAGAGGCTGTATATGGGGCTGCATTATGCTACAGAGGCTCTATATGGGGGGTGCATTATACTACAGAGGCTGTATATGGGGCTGCATTATACTACAGAGACTGTATATGGGGCTGCATTATACTACATAGGCTGTATATGGGGCTGCATTATACTACAAAGGCTGTATATGGGGCTGCATTATGCTACAGAGGCTCTATATGGGGGGTGCATTATACTACAGAGGCTGTATATGGGGCTGCATTATACTACAGAGGTTGTATATGGGGTTGCATTATACTACAGAGGCTGTATATGGGGCTGCATTATGCTACAGAGGCTCTATATGGGGGGTGCATTATACTACAGAGGCTGTATATGGGGCTGCATTATACTACAGAGGCTGTATATGGGGCTGCATTATACTACAGAGGCTGTATATGGGGCTGCATTATACTACAGAGGCTGTATATGGGGGCTGCATTATACTACAGAGGCTCCATATGGGGGTGCATTATATTACAGAGACTCCCTATGGGGATGCATTATACTACAGAGGCTGCTTATGGGGGTGCATTATAATATAGCGGCTGCCTATGGTGGTGCATTATATTATAGACTTTGCCTATGGGGGTTTATTATAATATAGAGGCTGCCTATGGGGATGCAGCCTTTAACCCTCTTTCCTGTCTTCAAAAGTTGGGAGGTATGCTGTATGACCTCCCTACAACTTCTGGGCATGCTCCTGATGAGCGTGACAGATGGTCTCCTGAGGGATCTCCTCCCACACCTGGACTAAAGCATCCAACAACTCCTGGACAGTCTGTGGTGCAACGTGGCATGGCCTAAAATTTGCTGCAGCAGGCACAGCGTGCCACAGCCTTTGTCCCTCTTTCCCTTCTTCAAAGGTTGGGAAGTATGATGGTGGGCCCCAAGAATAATTTTTTCTCTGGTGGGCCCAAGGTACTCCAGTCTGACGCTGCTGGCAAGGTCCATGGATATTGGCTCCTTAACAGCCTTAAATACCATGCCTCAGCAGTCTGCTTTATCAGGCTGGTTAACAAAAATAGGGGGGACCCCACGCCATTTTTTTTTCGAAGGGAACCCCTATTTTTGTTAATCAGTTCCCTCTGACGTCACTGATGGTGTCCCTGGCTGACCTGAAGTGAAAGTGGAAAGCAATCAATTAAGCTTTCCACTTCCTCTCCTGTCAGCCAGGAGAGGAGCTCATTCATTCGGGGGTTTACTGTGAGGCTGCAGCATTAGCCCTTTCTGATGGATTACACCGTGGGACCTGACTGTGCTTCGGATAGGTAAGAATAATTTTGCTTTTTTATTTTATTTTTATTACAGGAAATGTTTTTTGCAGTAAAATAAAAGATGGTCAAAAACATGTGTCTTTATTTCATTAAAATGATTTTTAATTAAAGTGTGTGTGTTTTATTTTTATTTCATGCAATAGGATTAATAATTGATAGTTGTCTAATTGACAGCTCTCAATTATTAACCTGGCTTAAGGTCACCTTTCAATAGCAAGGTGGCTTTAACCCCTTATTAACCCATTTGCCACCGCTACATGGCAATGGGAATAGATGGGCAAAGTGCCAGAAAGGGCGAATCTAATTATAGATTTGTCTTTTCTGGGGTGTCTGGGGGCAGATGTTAGTAGCCGGGGGGGGCAAAAATAATGGTCCCTCTCTGGGCTATTATTATCTGCCCCCACTCGCTGGCTTTGTCTGTCTGGTTGAGAAAATAACAACAATTTTACACCTCATATATATATATATATATATATATATACATGTCATTGAATTTGTGACACATATATATATATATATATATATATATATATATAATTTATATTTATAGTTTATACACTTCTACATAGTATAATAGCCTCTAATTCAATTGCCGGCTTTTGTGAAAATGCAGAACCCGACATGAAATGACACACGGTTTACATAGAGTTAACCATGTCATTTCAAGTTGTTTGATATATTGTTTTCACTAACAATTACATGAGTGTATGTGTGCAAAATTTCACACCTGTAGAGGTTAATTAAAGGTGTAAATTCGTAGCAAAAAAGTCATTTTTTTTTACAACGAATTTACACCTTTAATTAACCCCTACAGGTGTGAAATTTTGCACACATACACTCATGTAATTGTTTGTTAAAATCAGATATCAAACTACATGAAAATACATGGTTAACTCTATGTAAACCATGTGTCATTTCATGTCGGGTGCTTCTGTATTTTCACAAAAGCCGGCATTACCCGGCAATTGAATCAGAGGCTATTTTACTATGTATAAGTGTATAAACTATAAATATATTTATATATATATATATATGTCACAATGACATGTATATATATATATATATATATATATATATATATATATATAGTATTCTATGTGTGTATATTTAGTGTTTACAAGGAAAGAAAGGGTTTTTTTTAGTTACGATTTTTCTGTCCCATAGACTTGCATTGGATTTCCGGTATCGGAATCTGGTATTGCCGATACTTTTGGGGTAACGGCGATACCCATTCCGATCCGATACTTCTTGATATCGGAAAGTATCGCTCAACCCTAATTACAAGTGCTGGGGCCCTGAGCAAGCAGGGGGGGCCGACTCGTGGCCGACAGCACTGTCACAGGGCCCCTCATAGTACACGTCTGACGGCGAGTGGGCCCTCCCGCCATCTGAGACACATATTTTTGTACTATGAAGAGCCCTGTGCCAGTGCCGTCAACCCCCTTCACCTGCTCAGGGAACCAGCACCTGCCCGGGTGCGCCAGGTGCTGACGCCGGCCCTGGGGGGGGAGGATTTGTAGGTTTTGTAGTCCGTCCATGCTTGCAAGTGCATGTTCATTAAATGTCTAAGCATGCAACTGGTATTCAATTTTCTGAGATTTTTCCCTCGGCTAAAGCTCCTTCCGCGCTGCTTCCAGACAACCTTTGCCTCATCAACAGGATTTAGGTCAAAAAAGTGCCACACTGGACTCTACCTGCTATGGTATAAATTTTCAGGGCTTGCACGCTGTGCTATCCTGCAAACTTTTTTTTTTAACACCTTTTTGGACTGCTGCGGACCTGCCAGATAACCGCTGCTGCGATGTCGATGCCTGCTGCGGATCCTTCTCCTCTTCTGAGCTATTGGCAGCAGCACCCTCTTCCCCAATGGATGCCAAACCATGGTAACAACTGGGTCATCCATCTCCTTCTCTTCAGTTACAGGGGTTGGACAAAATAATGGAAACACCTAACGTTTTGGCATCATAATCTTTGAACATATTATAAACATGCAAACCGTGACATATGGTAATGTTTTGTAGTTGATTATTTGTGTTATGTGATATGTGTATGTAAATTATGTGTTTGTTTGGCAGAATTGTAAGAACCAGATACCAATGGCAGACCTCTCGTATTTTCAAAAAGGCCAAAATGTTGGTGCTCGTATGGCAGGCGCTAGTGTAACCGAAAGTGACCGAATGCTTGGCGTGTCAAGAGGTACTGTCTCCAAAGTAATGACTGCGTTTGAAAGAAAAGGAAAAACGTCCGCAACAAAGCACAGGTCTGGCCAAAAGTCGAAGTTGACTGAGAGAGACCGTCGGACTCTAAAGCGAATTGTGAGAGAGGATCGCAAGACCACCACTCCGAAAATCACTGCTGAGCTCAATAAACACCTACAGAACCCAGTTTCCACGAAAACGGTTCATCGGGAGCTGAACAAATCTGGATTCCACGGAAGAGCTGCAATTCGAAAACCGCTGCTCTCAATGACAAAAGTTTCCAAGCATTTAGAGTGGTGTAGAAACCTCCAGAATTGTTCCCTCGAGCAGTAGAAACATGTGATATTCTCAGACGAATTATCGTTTACCCTGTTTCAGACCTCCAGAATGAGTGTATGTTTGGAGATAGCCGAAAGAAGCATTCCATCCATACTGCCTTCTCCCAACCGTAAAACATGGCGGAAGTTCTGTGATGATCTGGGGTGCTATTTCGGGGAGATCCGCAGGGCCAATGATATCGCTTCATGAAAGAATTAACAGCCGCGATTATTTAGGCATTTTGGGCGATCAAGTGCATCCTATGGTTAAAGCAGTTCTTGTTCAGGTGTTGTTCCTGACCAGGAGCCTGCACTGACGACTCAGTCCTTGCATTTTTTGAAACTTCAGAAGAGGAGGCTATAGAGATGGAGACTGTTTTGGCAATGTAAGCTAAAATCTGTTCCTGATGCTCCGGCTTTAAAAGCAGTTTACCTACTCCCAGTAAAGGGAGCTTCCAGGCCTTCTTGAGCCATACAACTCTTTATGATAGCACACTATTTTCAGGGCAAGCGACCTCCTGTTTAGTGAAAATATTCTAAATCTCCGTATATATATTTCAGGAGGCAGACACTGATGCTCTTAGGCTCAGTATGGATTACACAATAATATATAAAGTAGAAAAAGGGTGTCATGTATAGTGTACAGTTCCTATAGCGTCTTGTGCTTGGGTGCGAGGAAAACACAGGAGACATAGGTTGAAATGAAATGACTTGTATTACTTCATACAAGCATGCTGAAAAGTTCACACAGTTTGCAGGAACAGCGACAGGAGGCCAGAGTATCTTCAAGCACTACAATAAATCTCCAAAGCAGGTTCAGGATCTCTTCTCTGTACCGTAATTCCTCTGCAAACATGGATTCACCAAACAGCAGGTTTCCAGAGTCCAAAAGTGTTCCAAGGTTCCTCAGTAGGGAATAGCTGGAGTACAAGTCCAAGGCTTCCAGGAGTCAGGTCACAGACTGACTGAGGCTTGATTCAGGAGCACTGATTGTTCAGCTGAGGCTGCTTAAGAAGCAAGAGGGAAGAATCAGGGTGGGAACATGAAAACTGGAAACTCCATATTAACTGAGGGCAAGAGCTGCAGAAAGACAGAAAGCAAAATGGCCGACGGAAAACTGAGTTTCAAGGAACATGTTAACAGAGACAAAGAACCTTACATTACTCCGCCCTTAGGGACAACCTCCGGATGACCTCAGACCAGGCTTGTCAGGGTACCTCTGATGAAACTGGCGGAGCAGGTGAGGAGCATTTACATTATTGACTGGTTCCCATGAGTTGTCCTCCACTGGGTAGCCCTGCCATTTAATCAAATATTGCAACTGATTTCTGTACAACCTGGAATCTAGAATCCTTTCCACCATAAATTCTTCCTGACCATCGACCAGCACTGGGTCAGGGCAAGGAGAAGAACGTCCAGGAAACGTATTGGGTGTTGCAGCCTTTAGTAGGGATACATGAAAGACAGGGTGGATTCTCATAGTTCTGGGTAGTTGAAGACGACAAGCAACAGCACTTATAATCTTATTGATCTTATAAGGTCCAATGTACTTATGTCCCAATTTAGACGATAGAATCTTTAATTTAAGATTTCTGGTTGACAGCCAGACCAAATCTCCTACCTTGAAAGCTGGTGCAGGTTTACGAAATTTATCTGCTGCTTTCTTGTACCTTTCCTGAGCCAATTCTAGATTTTCCTTTAGAAGATACATATTCTTTTGTAAAGAAGTGATTCTTTCAGCCACTGCCGGCAAGGGCGTATCTATGGGAAATCAAGGAAGAATGTTAGGATGATAACCTAGTTTGGAGTAAAAAGGAGACTGCTTAGTGGAGGCGCTCTGAGAGTTGTTATAAGAGAACTCAGCCAGTGGAAGTAGATCCACCCAATCATCCTGTAGGTGGCAGATAAAACAGCGGAGATACTGCTCCAGGGTCTGATTGGTTCGTTCTGTCTGTCCATTAGTCTGGGGATGAAAAGCGGAAGAAAGGTTTACTTTAATGTCCAATGCTGCACAGAAATTTTGCCAAAACCTTGAAGTGAATTGCACCCCTCGATCCGAAATGACCTCATCCGGTACTCCATGTAAGCGAAACACATTCTTAATCATCAAGTCTGATGTCTGTTTTGCAGTGGGTAAGTCGACACAAGGGATAAAATGAGCTGCCTTTGTTAGACGGTCAACCACCACTAGAATGGTGTTCTTCCCTTGAGAGGTTGGTAACTCCACAATGAAGTCCATAGAAATGGATCCCCACGGGCGGGACGGGGTGGGAAGAGGTTGCAACAGACCAGTTGGTGAGGAGCGAGGTGTTTTGCATCTTGCACAGACTTCACATGAAGTGACATAGTTTAAGACATCTTTCCTGTAAGTGGGCCACCAAAAGAAACGAGAAAGAAATTCTTGTGTCTTTAGAATTCCCCTATGCCCGGCTATCTTGGAATCGTGGATGAGTTGCAATACTCTCAATCTGACTGTTTCAGGTATATACAGACGTTGTCCCTGAATCCACACACCATTCTTAAAGACAAGACTTACGTCCCTTGGGGGTTGAGCCAACAAAGAATCCGCATGGTATGCTTCCTTGATGTCCTTAAGTAGGTCTTGATTATGAATCACTCCAGGAATCTAGAGTCAGGAAGAATAGTCTTAGGAGGAGTAAGTGGACGTGTCTCTGCTGAATGAATCCTAGAGAGTGCATCAGCCTTTCCATTGCGCGATCCTGGTCTATAAGAAATGACAAAATTAAATTGGTTTAGGAAAAGATTCCAGCGAGCCTGGCGAGGAGTCAGGCACTTAGCCGACCTGATAAATTCAAGGTTACGATGGTCTGTCAGGACGACTATTTGCTGTGCAGCTCCCTGAAGAAGGTGTCTCCATTCCTTGAAGGCGGCAATAATGGCCAACAATTCTCTATTGCCCACATCGTAGTTCCTCTCAGCCGAAGACAACTGCTGGGAAAAGAAGGCACAGGGATGCAAGACATTCTTCTCACCTGTTCTCTGAGAGAGTATAGCTCCAACGGCACAGTCTGAAGCATCCACCTCTATTATGAAGGCAAGCTCGGGGTTGGGATGTACTAAGATAGGTGCGGTGGTAAATTTATCCTTTAAACAGGAAAATGCTTCCTGAGCTTGCGGGGTCCAGGAGAACCTAGAATGTTTCCGGGTAAGTTGGGTGATAGGTGACACTACCTCAGAAAAATTCTTAATGAAACGTCTATAGAAGTTGGCAAAACCGATGAAACGCTGCACCTCCTTCACATTTCTAGGAATTGGCCAATCCTTGATGGCTTGGGTCTTGCTTCCATCCATACTAATCCCTTGCGTAGATAGTACATACCCCAGAAATTGAATTTCGGTCCTATGGAATTCACATTTTTCAAGTTTGATGTAGAGATGGTTTTGTCTTAGGCGTTCTAAGACCATTCTCACATGTCCATGATGTTCCTCTGTGGAGTTAGAAAAAATTAGAATATCATCCAGATAAATCACAACAAATGTATCTAGGAGATCCCTGAAGATATCATTCACGAAGTGTTGGAAAGTGGCTGGGGCGGTACTCAGACCAAAAGGCATAACTAGATATTCAAAGTGTCCATAGCATGACCTGAAAGCAGTCTTCCATTCATCCCCAGGTCTGATACGGACCAAGCTATAGGCCCCACGGAGATCCAGTTTAGAGAAAATTTTGGCATGCCGCACTCTCTCCAACAACTCAGGGATTAAAGGCAATGGATAACGGTTTCTAATAGTAACCTTATTGAGTTCCCTATAGTCTATGCAGGGTCTCAGAGATCCATCTTTTTTCTTCACAAAGAAGATGGGTGCACCTGCGGGAGATGAAGAGGGGCGTATGAAGCCCTTGGCTAAATTTTCGTCTATATAATCCTTCAAAGCTTTTAGCTCGGGCCCCGCTAGGGGGTAGATCTTACCAAAAGGTATCTCGGCTCCGGGTAATAATTCAATTGGACAATCATATGGACGGTGAGGAGGAAGCTGATCAGCGTTCTTCTTGTCACATAAATCGTCATAGTCCTGGTATACAGCTGGTAGTTCAGGGACTGACATGGTTCCTTTAGGAACAGAGCAAGCTGAAACTCCTTGACTCATCTGTTTCTCCGGAAAGTGAAATTCCTTGGTCTCCCAGTTAATCGTAGGATTCTGCGCCTGCAGCCATGGTAGCCCTAGAATGATGGAAAAGTGGGGAGAAGAGATAAGCAAAAAAGACATTTTCTCCTGATGATCTTTACCCATAAGGACCCTCAAAGGCTCTGTTTCTTGATCCACTGGTCCAGAAGTCAGTAGAGAGCCATCCACAGTCTCCATCTGTACTGGAGTAGCCTTCTTCACTGAACGTATCCCCTGTTTCAGAGCAAAGGAGATATCCATAAAATTTCCACTTGCTCCTGAGTCGATCATAGCAGAGCTAGACACCCAGACTGAGTCAACCCAGAGTTTGATGGAAAGGAAGCAATGAGAATTGTTTCTTTTACAACTCAGCTGGGACACCGCTGAGGAAACTTGAAAAATTGCAGCGTTTATACCGTCATCGTCCCCAGAACTAACAGAGTTTAAGTCCGAGAAATCAAGATCTCTTGCAGCAGCTCTCTCTGGAGCCTGAGGCTCGGACATGACAGAGCTCCTCTCGCAACACTCACAGTGAATGACTGCTGCAGTAGTCTTACGAGAACGGCTGGGGCAGTTTATAATGAAGTGCCCTGACTTACCACAGTAGAAACATAGATTTTCCTTTATACGATGTTCTTTGCGTGCATCACTAACCCGTCTTTGTAAAGAGTCCACCTGCATGGGTTCAGGTTCTGGTTCCCTTGTGATCCTACTCAAAGGTTCCTTAGCTGAGGAGGGAGGTAGTAAAAGGTTAGTGCGATTATTTTCGAACCATCTCTCTTGTCTGCGTTCAGTCAGACGAGCATCAATACGGATACAATAGTTAATAAAGTCACCTAAAGCAGTGGGAGGGTCGGCACGAGCAAGTTCATCCTTAATCAGTGGAGACAACCCTTTCTGAAAAATAGATTTTTTAGCGGAAGTGTCCCAAGTGGTATCAAGAGCCCATCTCCTGAAATCCAGGGCATATTCGGCTACTGAACGCTTACCTTGGCGCAAAGTTAACATGGCTGCTTCAGCTGTTGCACCTCGATTGGGGTCATCAAACACCTGCCCCATGGCTGAAATAAAAGCATCAAGGTGATTCAAACAATCATCCTCAGTCTCAATCGGAGGGTTTGCCCACATCAAAGCCTTATTGGTAAGCAACATGATTATAGTAAGCACTTTGGATCGTTCAATGGGAAATTGTGAAGCATGTGCAGAGAAAAATAAATTGCATTGATTAATAAATCCCCTGAATTTCTCACGTTCACCGCCAAAAGGAAAAGGAGGTAATTTGGGGATCCCAGAACTTGGGGTTATGGCAGGAGCCTGGGCTCGTTCCTCTAGAGCCTCAATCCTGGCTCGCAATTCCTGGGTAGTCTGTCCAAACACTTGCAAATTATGATTAGTGAGGTCCTGTAGGCTTGCAAAACGGGTTTTTAAAGTCTGTACATCTGAAAGGATTGTATCAGTCACTCCGCAAAGTTCCTTTATGCGGGCCTCCATCTTCCAGATCTTTTAAGGCAGAGGTGCTGGAAGGAGAAGAGGAAAGGAAAAAAAAAAAAAAAAAAAACAATAGTGTTTACCTGTGGTAACACTCCAGAGTAAAATTTTAAGGGAATGCGCTCACCTGGAATGGTTGTGAGAAGTCACAACCACTGTCATCACATAAGGTATTAAACGGACATCTGATATCCACAGTCACAGCAGACACGGCTTTCCCAGACCCAGCAGACACTAAACATTGGCTCCTGAATCTTGTCATGTATAGTGTACAGTTCCTATAGCGTCTTGTACTTGGGTGCGAGGAAAACACAGGAGACATAGGTTGAAATGAAATGACTTGTATTACTTCATACAAGCATGCTGAAATGTTCACACAGTTTGCAGGAACAGCGACAGGAGACACAGCAGGCCAGAGTATCTTCAAGCACTACAATAAATCTCCAAAGCAGGTTCAGGATCTCTTCTCTGTACCGTAATTCCTCTGCAAACATGGATTCACCAAACAGCAGGTTTCCAGAGTCCAAAAGTGTTCCAAGGTTCCTCAGTAGGGAATAGCTGGAGTACAAGTCCAAGGCTTCCAGGAGTCAGGTCACAGACTGACTGAGGCTTGATTCAGGAGCACTGATTGTTCAGCTGAGGCTGCTTAAGAAGCAAGAGGGAAGAATCAGGGCGGGAACATGAAAACTGGAAACTCCATATTAACTGAGGGCAAGAGCTGCAGAAAGACAGAAAGCAAAATGGCCGACGGAAAACTGAGTTTCAAGGAACATGTCAACAGAGACAAAGAACCTTACAAAGGGGTAGTGTATCACCAGATGCAAGGTATATATAGTGTAGTGAAAATATAATAAATCTCCGTATATATTTCCAGAGGCAGACTCGTACGCTCACAGGCTCAGTATGGATCACACCAGAATATAATAGGAAAAATTGGTACTGTATCACCAGATACCAGGTATATATAGTATATTGAAAATATAATAAATCTCCGTACATATTTCAGGAGGCCGACACTGGCGCTCTCAGGCTCAGTATGGATTACACAAGAATATAATAATACTAAAAAGGGGCACTGTATCACCAGATACTATGTATATATAGTATGCTCAATATATTGTACATTTCCGGATATATTTCAGGAGGTAGACACTGACGCTCTCAGGCTAAGTGCACACGTTCAGGATTATTTGCGTTTTTTTCGCGGGAAAAAACGCGTCAAAAACGCATGATTTAAGCATCCTATCATTTAGAATGAATTCCGCAATTTTTGTGCACATGGTGCGTTTTTTTCCGCAAAAAAAACGCATCTCGGAAAAAGAACCAACATGTTCATTAATTTCGCAGAATTCTAGTGTTTTTCCTGCTATATTATTGACCTAGAAAGTTCAGGAAAAAATCGCGGTAAAAACGCGCAAAAATCCGCTCAAAAAACGCGAAAAAAAATGCGTTTTTGCTCAGGAAAATTCTGCACACATTCCTGAACGTGTGCACTTAGCCTCAGGCTCAGCATGAATTATACAAGAATATAAAAAGAAGAAAAAGGGGTACTGTTTCAGCAGATACCATGTATATATAACATATGGAAAATATTCTAAATCTCAGTATATATTTCAGGAGGCAGCCACTGACGCTCTCAGGCTCAGTATGTATTACACAATAATATAAAAAGGGTACTGTTTCACCAGATACAAGGTATATATAGTATAGTGAAAATATTATAAATCTCAGTATATATTTCAGGAGGCAGTCACTAACGCTCTCAGGCTCAGTATGTATTACAGAATAATATAAAAAGCTGAAAAAGGGTACTGTTTCACCAGAAACAAGGTATATATAGTATAGTGAAAATATTCTAAATCTCTGTATATATTTCAGGAGTCAGACAATGAAGCTCACAGGCACAGTATGGATTACACAAGAATATAACAAGCTGAAAAAGGGTACTGTTTTACCAGATGCAAGGTATATATAGTATAGTGAAAATATTATAAAGCTCCGTATATATTTCAGGAGACAGACTGACGCTCAAAGGCTCAGTATGGATTACACAAGAATATCAAAAGATCCGCAAGAAATAATCACACATGTGGGCCAATTTTCAAGGTGTCAATAATGCACTTAGAGTGGTGGGTGGAGGACGACTTTATGGCACAAAGGGTACTGTATCAGAAGCGTTCAGCTGGATACAGTCTAGGGGTCATTGTAAACCTCCGTATATATTTACGGAGTACCAGACAGACGCTCACAGGCTCAGTATGGATTACACCACAATTTTAAAAGGTGAAAAAGGGTACTATATCAGCAGATACCAGGTATATATAGTATAGTGAAAATATTCTAAATCTCCGTATATATTTCAAGAGGCAGACTCTGACGCTATCAGGCTCAGTATGTATTACACAATATTATAAAAAGCTGAAAAAGAGTACTGTTTCACCAGATAAAAGGTATATATAGTATAGTGAAAATATTCTAAATCTCCGGATATATTTCAGGAGGCAGACACAGACGCTCACAGGCTCAGTCTGGATTACACAAGAATATAATAATAAAAAGGGGGACTGTTATGATTTGGTAACTGAGGACGACAGGAGCAAAACAGCAAGACAGCCAATCACCTGAGAGGTTGGAAACTAATGGGTTGTGTTATGAATGTTCTAGAGATGGTTTCTGAGCAGAGGCTCCCTCTGGTGGTTACAGACAGTACTGAACCTTTCAGCGAGGAATGGCAATCTGGAATCACTGACTGGTCTGATATAAGGGAGGCTCCCTCCCATGATGGTTGCTGGTGATCAATTGTTCTTGTCTCAATTGTGGTTCCTGGTTCATTTGGAAGTTTGCTGAGTCTTGCCTGCATCTTCTGCTATCAGATAAGATATTTTCTGCTTTTATTTTTGTGCTTGCTTTTTGCATAGTTCCCTGCACTTCTGTGGAGGTCAGCCAGGTCCCCTCCGGGGGCTTGTGCTCCTCTCAGTTTATCTGAAGCCACTGTTATTTGTTCATTTGCTTTTTCCTGTTTTTTCAGTGGCTGCGGCTTAGTTTTGTTACACCAGAGATCTGATTTAGGTGGTAGAGATCGTGTGATCTCAGGTGTTTTTGCAATCAGAAGAGTTGGTATTTTTTAGGGGTTTTTTTGGATTGCAGTGAGAATCCTTTCCTGTACTTTTCTGTCTAGACAGATTGGGCCCCAGCGTTTGCTCATTCTATTTTCTGTCTGTGTCCGTGCTTCTTCTTGTCTAACCGCCATTACATGTTTGGGGGCTTCCTATTTTCTTTGGGGATCTGCTCCGGGGCAGATAGCTTTCCTCTTTCTGCCTTTAGGTGTAGTTATCTCTCAGGCTGTGACGAGGCGTCTAGGATCAACGTAGGAACGCTCCACGGCTACATCTAGTTGTGTGGTTAGTTCAGGTTACTGCAATTCAGTAGGTTCCAGCCTCTCTGGTGTATTGCCGTATTTGCTTTTTCTCATCAGCTACCATAACAAAACAGGGTTGCAGATCCCTAAACTAACCGCACAACTAGAAGCAGCCGTGGAGTGTACCTACGGTGGTCCTAGACGCCTCGGCACAGCAGGAGAGCTAGCTACACCTAAAGATAGAAACAGGAAAGCTTACTGCCCCAGAGTAGAGCCCCAAAGGAATAGGCAGCCCCCAAACATATAATGGCGGTTAGACAAGATGAAACGCAAACACAGGCAGAAAATAGAGTGATCAAACGCTGGGGCCAAACACTGCCTAAATAGGACAGGACACGACAGAATACTATCTGCAACCCAGCAAAACCCTAGCAAAACTTCCAACACTTCTGATTTCAAAAATGCTGAGATCACACGATCTTGCCACCCACTATATCAGATCTCAGTGTGAACAAGGTTAACCCGCAGCCACTCAAAAAGCAGGGAAAGAGCAATTGAACAAATAACAGTGGCTACTGAAAAACAGAGAGTAGCACAGGCCCCAGGAGGGGACCCGGCTAACCTCCACAAAGGTGCAGACAAAAATGGAAATAGCAAACAATAGAAACAAGCAGAAAATATCTTATCTGAAGGTAGCAGACTAAGGCAAAACATCAGCAGACTTCCAAATGAACCAGGAAATAACAATTGATCACCGGCGAGGATCATGGGAAGGCAGCTCCCTTATATCAGTTCAGTCAGTGACTCCTGATTGCCAGTTGTCGCTGGCAGGTGAGGAGGCCCTGTCATTCAAAACAGCCTCTGTACCGTCAGCAACCACCAGAGGGTGCCTCAGCTCAGAAATTGTCTCCAACACGTTCACAACAGTACCCCCCCTTGAGGAGGGGTCACCGAACCCTCACCTGCGCCACTAGGCCGATCATCAAGATGAGCTCGGTGATAGGCATGAACCAGTCTCTCCGCATGAATGTCAGAAGCAAACACCCAAGAATTGTCCTCCTGACCGTAACCTCTCCACTTAACCAAGTACTGGAGTCTCCGTCTAGCGAAACGAGAATCCAATATCTTCTCCACTTCATACTCCAGATTGCCCTCAACCAAAACAGGCTCAGGAGGCGCAGCCATAGGAACCACTGGCTCGACAAACCATTTCAATAAAGATTTGTGGAAGACGTTATGAATCTTAAACGTCCCTGGAAGAGCCAAGCGAAAAGAAACTGGATTAAGGACTTTTAAGATCCTATAAGGTCCAATGAACCTTGGCCTAAACTTTTGAGACGCAACCTTCATAGGGATATTCTTTGAGGACAATCAGACCAAGTCACCCATTTTAAACCGAGGATCATCAGTTGTCAAACCGTTGGGCCTTCTCCTGAGAGAGAGACAACTTATCCACTACTTGATCCCAAATCTGCTGCATTCTCTCTACCACAGAGTCAACACCCGGACAGACAGAAGCCTCCACCTTCCCCGTAGAAAATCGAGGATGAAACCAGGAATTGCAGAAGAAAGGGGACATCAGAGTGGCAGAACTGGCCCTATTATTAAGAGTGAATTCAGCCAGGGGCAAAAAAGAGACCCAGTCATCCTGATCCGCAGACATAAAACATCTCAAATAAGTCTCCAAGGTCTGGTTTGTTCTCTCAGTCTGCCCATTGGTCTGAGGATGAAACGCAGAGGAGAAAGACAGCTGAACTCCCAGTTTAGAACAGAATGTCCTCCAAAATCTGGAAACAAACTGGACTCCCCTGTCAAACACAATGTTCTCCAGAATGCCGTGCAAATGAACCACATGCTGAAAAAACAAGGGTACCAACTCGGAAGAGGATGGCAACTTAGGCGTGGCTCAAGATGGATCATCTTGGAGAATCTATCACAGATCACCCAAATGACAGTCATTCTCTGAGAGACAGGGAGATCGGAGATAAAATCCATAGAGATATGGGTTCATGGCCTCCTGGGCACCGGCAGTGGTATCAATAATCCACTAGAGCGAGAACAGGGCTTGGAACGAGAACAAGTCCCACAGGACTGCGCAAAATTCCTGACATCGCGAGATAAAGTGGGCCACCAAAAGGACCGACTCACCAAATCTCTAGTACCAAAAGTACCCGGATGACCAGCCAACGCAGAGCAATGATCTTCAGACATAACTTTTTCGCTCCATTGGTCTGGGACATACAATTTCCCCTCAGGGCAACGCTCAGGTTTATCCCCCTGAAATTGCACCAGGACCAGTCTCAAATCGGGTGAGATAGCGGAAAGAACGACACCCTCGTTCAGAATGGCAGTAGGCTCAGCCACATCAATAGAATCCGCAAGGAAACTCCTAGAGAGTGCATCCGCCTTAACATTCTTAGCACCCGGGAGGAAGAAGACCACAAAGTTAAAATGTGTGAAAAACAAGGCCCACCTGGCCTGTCTGGGATTCAATCGTTTGGCTTAGATCAAGTTTTTGGGATCAGTGAGGACCACAACTTGATGTTTGGCTCCCTCCAACCAATTTCTCCACTCTTCGATCTCCCACTTCATAGCCAATAATTCCCGATTCCCCTCATCATAATTACGTTCAGCTGGGAAAACTTTTGGAAGAAGAAGGCACAAGGGTTAATCTTAGAGGTTACAGGATCTCTTTGGGACAAAACAGCTCCTGCATCAATCTCAGACGTATCTATCTCCATCTAAAATGGTAGAGAAACATCAGGTTGCCGTAGAACAGGAGTAGAAGTGCATCTGCGCTTAAGCTCCTGAAATGCAGAAACTGCCTCAGGAGGCCAATTTACAACATCAGAACCCTTTTTGGTTAAATCAGTCAGTGGTTTCACAATACCAGAGAAATTACTTATAAATTTACGGTAGAAATTAGCAAAACCCAAAAATCTCTGAAGAGCCTTCAATGAAGTGGGCTGAACCCAATCACAAATGGCCTGAACCTTGACCGGGTCCATTTCAATAGCAGACGGGGACAAAATGAATCCCAAAAATGAAACCTTCTGTACTCCAAAGAGACATTTCGATCCCTTAACATACAAAGCTTTCTCTCTCAAAATCCGGAATCCCCTCCGAACATGTTCCACATGAGAATCCCAGTCGCTGGAAAATATAAAAATATCGTCCAAATAAACGATCAGAAACTTATCCACCAAGTCCCGGAAAATATTGTTCATGAAAGACTGCAAAACGGAAGGGGCATTAGTGAGCCAAAAAGGCATCACTAGGTACTCAAAATGCCCCTCAGGGGTATTAAACGCCGTCTTCCATTCATCTCCGTTCTTGATGCGAATAAGAATATACGCCTCCCTAAGGTCAAGCTTGGTAAACCAACTGGCACCTTTCACTCTGGAAAACAAATCAGAAATCAGGGGTAATGGATATTGATATTTAACCGTGATCTTATTAAGGAGACGATAGTCAATACAAGGCCTCAATGAACCATCCTTCTTGGCCACAAAGAAAAAACCGCCGCCCAAGGGTGAAGAGGATTGTCTGATATGACCCTGTTCCAAAGACTCTTTGATATATGATCGCATAGCCTCATGCTCGGGTACAGATAAATTGAAGAGCCGACCCTTGGGAAATTTACAACCTGGTACCAACTCAATCGCACAATCATAACTCCTATGCGGATGCAAGGACGCAGATTTACTCTTACTAAATACATCAGAAAAATAAGCCAAATAGTCGGGGACATCTTCTGACTGGGGAGAGGTAGAAAAAACAGGACTGTCACTACGAACACATTGACAACCCCAACTGGTGGTCACAGACACAGACTTCCAATCCAAAACAGGATTATGAGTCTGTAACTAAGGAAAACCTAGTACAATAATGTCATGTAAATTATGTAACACCAAAAATTTGCAATTCTCTTGGTGGTCCTGGTCAACCCGCATTATCACCTGGGTCGAAAACTGGGGTTTATTCTCCGCCAAAGGGGTAGAATCAATACCCAGCAAAGGAATAGACTTCTGAAGGGGTATCATGGGAAAACCACAACGTTTGGCAAAATCAAAATCCATCAGGTTTATAGCTGCTCCTGAATCAACAGCAGCCAAAAATGTGGACACGGACAAATCAAGGTAACAGTCAAAAGAAATTTAGTCTGAACACTACCCATAACAACTGAGCACGCAAAACGTCTTCCCCGCTTGGGGCAGACGGAAATAGCATGAGAAGCGTCTCCACAGTTGAAGCACAATTTATTACGCTTACGAAACTCATGACGCTGAGCCTCAGAAGCCACTCCATCACACTTCATGGGCTCAGGGACTGTCTCGCAAGGTGTCACCAACTCTCACATATTTCTATGCTCACGTAAACGTCTGTCAATTTGAATGGCCAATGCCATAGAGTTATTGAGCCCAGAGGGAACAGGAAATCCCACCATAATGTCCTTTGCAGTCTCTGCCAGACCCTTCCGAAAAAGAGCTGCCAGGGCATTGTCATTCCATTTAGTAAGGACTGCCCACTTTCGGAATTTCTGACAGTATAGCTCTGCAGCTTCCTGACCCTGTTTCAATGCCAACATGGTTTTCTCAGCTTGATCAGTAACATTAGGTTCATCATACAACAATTCAAGAGCCTGAAATAACACATCAACATCAGTCAAGACAGGATACCCAGTCGTCAGGGAAAAGGCCCAATCCTGAGGGTCGCCGCGCAACAGGGAAATTACAATTTGAACCTGCTGTGCAACGTTCCCCGAGGACGTAGGCCTCAAGGCAAAAAACAACTTACAGTTATTTTTAAAATTCAAAAATTTAGATGGATCTCCAAAAAACAACTCTGGAGTAGGAATCTTAGGCTCTACAACAGGCATCCGAGTGAGATAGATTGCCATACTCCAAACTTCAGCAGCACGCTGCTCCACACGCTCGGACAAATGCTTGATTCCTCCTCAGCCCCCAGAGAAAAAGAGGGAAAAATGTAAATATATATATAAAAAAAAAATTCTGACAACTTTTTTTTTGTTGACAACTTTTTTACTATTTTTCACTTCTGTTGAGTATCATAGAATTTTCAGTAAGGCCGGTGATTCAGTTATGATTTGGTAACTGAGGAGGACAGGAGCAAAACAGCAAGACAGCAAAACACCTGAGAGGTTGGAAACTAATGGGTAGCAGATCCCTAAACTAACCGCACAACTAGAAGCAGCCGTGGAGCGTGGTGGTCCTAGACGCCTCAGGACAGCCAGAGAGCTAGCTACACCTAAAGATAGAAACAGGAAAGCTAACTGCCCCGGAGTAGAGCCCCAAAGGAATAGGCGGCCCCCAAACATATAATGGCGGTTAGACAAGATGAAACACAAGCACAGGCAGAAAATAGAGTGATATCTACAAAATGGTGCCACTACTAATCTTATGCTTGTATAGTCATTAGATATATACCACAAAATCCAGTGAAATTACACTGCAATTTACTCAAGCAATTCATCAATCACCAAAAGTTTACTTTGAAAAAATATCAAACTTTATTAATATAAAATGTTAACACACATAATATAAAAAAAGATGCAAGATTGAAAAGAGGGACATGCGACTCTCCTACTATAACAGATGCTGCATGGCATACCATATAGTGCTTCAGTGATCCAAATTTAAACAGCCTGCCAATGTCTATCTCAAGATGGAACCACTTGGATTGAATATACCAATAATACTCTCACATATCAGATGATATAATTCATCCCATCAGTAAATCACCTCCCATACATACATATATATTGGGTCTGTATAACAGATTCCAAATATTTAAATTGGTGGAGGGTTGATTTTTCGGGAAAGAATCATTCTGAACAGTACTGCTAATCTTAGTCCCATAATGAAACAACCACCCTATACATAACAATCAATAATTCAAAAGGGCTGTGAAACAACAGAAACCTGTATGATATACCTTAGTAGTTTAGCAGCAATAACGGAGTGTAATGGAGTCCTGTCCCTCTGCCCCGACGTGCACGTTTCGCCCAGCTTCCTCGGGGGG
Source organism: Oophaga sylvatica (assembly GCA_033576555.1). Lineage (NCBI taxonomy): Eukaryota > Metazoa > Chordata > Amphibia > Anura > Dendrobatidae > Oophaga > Oophaga sylvatica. The sequence continues at coordinate 40,426 of JARQOD010000872.1, forward strand.
CGTGTACAGGGCAGAGGGTGTGCATCCGTTAAATGTGCCTGTCACCCAAGAGAGGAGACCCCTAATTAATGTGTACCGGTGAGTGAGCTGTTGCATGGTGGCGCATGCGTCGTTTTCTGCAAAGCTTCCCCTGGCGAATGGATGATTGCGATCTCAATGAGGCCATCATGCAGCGCGCGACTAATCACGTGACTTGCACAGATGACCGCAGTGTTTCAGACCGCGCTCAAGCCCTCGCGAGCCTGCATCAAACCGGCGCATGCGCACTGCAACAACTTTGTGTACTCTGCAAATGTGTATCCACCTTGAAAACAGTATGTTACATTCTAACTTAATAGACAAATGTTATAATGATATGTTCCACTGCGATACAAGTCATAAGAAAAACCCACCCCATTTTAAACCTGAACCAACAAATTTGTCTGATGCTCTAGATATCAATTAACAACATTTGAAGAATATATACAACTTATTCAACATACATAAAACCTTATGGCAATGTCTAAACACTCTATCAAAGTTAACACACTAGTCATGAATTTACTATTGACAATAAGGAACTAAAAACAAAAGAGTCAAAATGAAATAATAAAAAATAATAGAAAAAGAAATAAAGAAAAATAAAAAATGAAAAATAACATAAAAATAAATAATTCTTTTCACAAAAATTGACATCTTCTTGATTCTCTGGATGTTGTTCAGTGGTTTTTTGATGTGGCAATCGTTCTCCCAATTGCTTCATATGATCTATAATTCACTAATCACACTAATGGATTGTTCATGGCCACAATTTCAGCTATATAAAGCTCAGAACTTCCACCATGATGCAGAAGAAAGCCAGGAAGATCTCCTCTCAAAAGAACAAAAAGGCAACAGGTAAGAACCAACAGAAACGTAAAAACATTATTAAAAACACCCTATACCCCATTTTTAAGGGTCCTATGCATAATACTATTGTAATCAATACTTTACAGAAATGCCCCGAATCCTGCATTTTCATTCAAGCCTTGTGGGTTTAATGTACCCAACCTGTAAATCCACTTACATTCCAATTTGGCTAATTCTCGTCCCAAATCACCCCCTCTGAAACCCAATGACAATGAATCTATGCCTCTAATTCTGAGCAAATAGGTTTTACATTCATGATATTTTTTGAAATGCCATGGGAGCGTTTTCAAAAGGGTTTCATCGCTTATGGATTTCGCCCTTTCTATATCTAGACAGTGCTCCCTTGTGCGAATTTTTAACTCCCGAGTTGTCATTCCTATATAAACCTTATTACAAGGACACGACGCATGATAGATGACCCCTTTGGAGGAACACGTTATATGTTTCCTAATCTCAAAGCTTTTCGATCCATCATGATTTTTGAATTTCTTGTCCTTTGTCAAATTGGCGCATGCCTTACAAAGGCCGCATGGATAGAAGCCATAATTAAGCCTTGAATTTTCCTGTTTATTTGTATTGGGGCTAAAATGACTGTGTACCAGTCTATCCTTTAGGCTCTTACACCGTCTCGCTACCAAGGATGGTCTTGGGTCCAGAATTTTGTTCAGAGTGGGGTCAGTGAGCAATACTCTCCAATGCTTATTAAGTATCGTCCTCAATTCTCTCCATTGGTCATGGAAAGTTGTTATGAACCTAACTTGGTCAGAATTAGATCTGGCCCTTTCAGATTCACACAATAGATGGTCTCTTGGTGTATTTTTTGCTCTCAGATATCCTTTGCGGATGGCCCGCCGGCTATAACCCCGCTCTTCAAATCTTTGAGTTAGATCCCTAGACTGTTGTTCAAATTGTTGATCATTGGAACAAATTCGTTTAATCCTCAGAAATTGCCCAATTGGAATACCTTGAATGAGAGGATTGGGATGAAATGAATTTGCGTGAAGCAATGCATTTGTGGCTGTCTTCTTGCGAAAAACTGTTGTAATAATTGTACCACTAGTTGATACGGATATCGCCAAATCAAGGAACTCGATCTCACGTCCTGATTTCTATGTGAGATTGATATTATAGGGATTTGTGTTGAGAATTTTCATAGTATTGTCCAATTCCACTGCTGAACCTTCCCACACGAAAAGCACATCATCAATGAATCTGATCCAATGATATATTTTATTGACGCCTGATATAGAGTCGCTCAGAAAGATCTCCCGCTCCCAATATCCTAAAAATAGATTGGCATACGAGGGGGCACATGAGGCCCCCATCGCCGTTCCTTGCAACTGCAAAAAATTTTTTTTATTAAATGTAAAAAATTATGTTTTAAAACAAAATCCAATAGTAGAATTAACAGCTCTGCCATAGGACCCGGGATGTTACTTGATCTCAAAAACCACTGGACAGCTCTAATACCATCATCATGGCGGATTGATGAGTACAAAGCCTCAACATCTGCCGTTACTAGGATCATATTATCTTCGAGATGTGCATGATTCAAGTGGTTAAGTGCAGCAGTGGTATCCTTAATATAGGAAGGTAGCTCCTGTACCAGGGGTTTCAAAAAGTGATCAATCACGTCACAAATAACTTCACAGAGACTTTCGTTGCCAGAGACAATTGGTCTCCCAGGGGGTCCGTAATACTCTTATGTACTTTGGTATAAGGTAAAAGGTTGACAATTTAGGTTTGAGATTTTTAAAAATCTCAACAAACTTTTTAGGGATGATGTGGTGTTCATAGGCCGCCTCTAAAATGCCAATTAATTCCTGTTGGTACTTATTTAACGGATTGAAAGTAAGTTCTCTATAACAATCTTGCCTATCAAGCAGCTTTTTGGCTTGTAGTATATACATTTGATTCGGCCAGATAACAATATTGCCGCCTTTATCGGCGACCTTGAACACCACATCATTCCATTTCTCCATCTCTGACAAGGCTCTCCTCTCTTCTTTAGTAATGTTGGCCCTTCCACAATGATTTTGAGCCAATAATTTAATATCATCCGTGACAAGTTTAGTAAAAACCTCAACCGCTGGTACTATTGATAGTGGCGGGAATTTTTTGGATTTCCCCAGTAGATGTGTTGGAAAATAGCTTACCTCTGTGTTTTGTTCCTCAATCAATGCTTGTAAATTGGACAATGCTTCCCTTTCCTCACGTGTTGGGAATAATTCAAATTGATCTGACTTAAAATGCATTTTCTGCAAGATTAATTTTCTTGAAAACAATTGCAAGTCCTTCGTAACTACGAATGGGTCTACATGAGATGAAAGTGAGAATGTTAACCCCTTCTGTAATAAAGAGATCTGGGTGGTCGTCAATTTGTATTCAGACAAATTAATTACCTTGAGGTGGTCCTCACGTCGATTTTGCTTAGTTTCTTTATGATATTGATTTCTTCTACCGAACTGTCTTGTCCTCGGGCCAATATGGCTTTCAGGGACTTGACTCCCACTCTCGCTTATTGATGAGATTGATTGTATAGAAGAGCTTCTTGAGAAGCCCCTTTTCATAGGATTTTTAATTTGCCAACGGAAGATTTTTCCTGTTGAAAAATCCTGATTATCACGATCAAATTTTTTTAATTTGTCAGCACTGATTGTTTTTTCCCATTTTTCCATCTCCTTCTCTAAATTTGCAATCATTTCCTGAAAATTTGTTGCTGTCATTTCTGATTGAAGCTTTTTTTGGGACTCCGATATTTCTTCCTCCAATTTGGCCAATGTTGCAGAATTTTTTTCAATAATTATTTGGATGAATTCCAGCGAACAAGTGTTCGCTGCCTTTATCCATCTTTGTGTCAAAATTTCATCATCCAGTTCAAAAGTAGGATACACCTGTATCCTTAGGCCACGTGGTATGATTTTCTGATCCCAATAATTTTGCAAAGCTGTTTTTGTCCACCAGACTTTTGTTTTTTTATGAACGGCATTTCTGTATTTCTTGAGAACCTCTTGGTTACTGATTGAAATTTGACCCATGCTAGAACTTGCACCTTTTTTAAAAATATCTGTTGCCTTGGCTAGCCAAGAAACCTCTTTGGATTTAAAATCCATTTCTGAGTACAGGCACACTGTTGAGAAACAGTTACAATCACAATAATATCTACAAAATGGTGCCACTACTAATCTTATGCTTATATAGTCATTAGATATATACCACAAAAATCCAGTGAAATTACACTGCAATTTACTCAAGCAATTCATCAATCACCAAAAGTTTACTTTGAAAAAATATCAAACTTTATTAATATAAAATGTTAACACACATAATATAAAAAAAGATGCAAGATTGAAAAGAGGGACATGCGACTCTCCTACTATAACAGATGCTGCATGGCATACCATACAGTGCTTCAGTGATCCAAATTTAAACAGCCTGCCAATGTCTATCTCAAGATGGAACCACTTGGATTGAATATACCAATAATACTCTCACATATCAGATGATATAATTCATCCCATCAGTAAATCATAAATAAATATCTAGACAGTGCTCCCTTGTGCGAATTTTTAACTCCCGAGTTGTCATTCCTATATAAACCTTATTACAAGGACACGACGCATGATAGATGACCCCTTTGGAGGAACACGTTATATGTTTCCTAATCTCAAAGCTTTTCGATCCATCATGATTTTTGAATTTCTTGTCCTTTGTCAAATTGGCGCATGCCTTACAAAGGCCGCATGGATAGAAGCCATAATTAAGCCTTGAATTTTCCTGTTTATTTGTATTGGGGCTAAAATGACTGTGTACCAGTCTATCCTTTAGGCTCTTACACCGTCTCGCTACCAAGGATGGTCTTGGGTCCAGAATTTTGTTCAGAGTGGGGTCAGTGAGCAATACTCTCCAATGCTTATTAAGTATCGTCCTCAATTCTCTCCATTGGTCATGGAAAGTTGTTATGAACCTAACTTGGTCAGAATTAGATCTGGCCCTTTTAGATTCACACAATAGATGGTCTCTTGGTGTATTTTTTGCTCTCAGATATCCTTTGCGGATGGCCCGCCGGCTATAACCCCGCTCTTCAAATCTTTGAGTTAGATCCCTAGACTGTTGTTCAAATTGTTGATCATTGGAACAAATTCGTTTAATCCTCAGAAATTGCCCAATTGGAATACCTTAAATGAGAGGATTGGGATGAAATGAATTTGCGTGAAGCAATGCATTTGTGGCTGTCTTCTTGCGAAAAACTGTTGTAATAATTGTACCACTAGTTGATACGGATATCGCCAAATCAAGGAACTCGATCTCACGTCCTGATTTGTACGTGAGATTGATATTATAGGGATTTGTGTTGAGAATTTTCATAGTATTGTCCAATTCCACTGCTGAACCTTCCCACACGAAAAGCACATCATCAATGAATCTGATCCAATGATATATTTTATTGACGCCTGATATAAAGTCGCTCAGAAAGATCTCCCGCTCCCAATATCCTAAAAATAGATTGGCATACGAGGGGGCACATGAGGCCCCCATCGCCGTTCCTTGCAACTGCAAAAAATTTTTTTTATTAAATGTAAAAACATTATGTTTTAAAACAAAATCCAATAGTAGAATTAACAGCTCTGCCATAGGACCCGGGATGTTACTTGATCTCAAAAACCACTGGACAGCTCTAATACCATCATCATGGCGGGATTGATGAGTACAAAGCCTCAACATCTGCCGTTACTAGGATCATATTATCTTCGAGATGTGCATGATTCAAGTGGTTAAGTGCAGCAGTGGTATCCTTAATATAGGAAGGTAGCTCCTGTACCAGGGGTTTCAAAAAGTGATCAATCACGTCACAAATAACTTCACAGAGACTTTCGTTGCCAGAGACAATTGGTCTCCCAGGAGGGTCCGTAATACTCTTATGTACCTTTGGTATAAGGTAAAAGGTTGACAATTTAGGTTTGAGATTTTTAAAAATCTCAACAAACTTTTTAGGGATGATGTGGTGTTCATAGGCCGCCTCTAAAATGCCAATTAATTCCTGTTGGTACTTATTTAACGGATTGAAAGTAAGTTCTCTATAACAATCTTGCCTATCAAGCAGCTTTTTGGCTTGTAGTATATACATTTGATTCGGCCAGATAACAATATTGCCGCCTTTATCGGCGACCTTGAACACCACATCATTCCATTTCTCCATCTCTGACAAGGCTCTCCTCTCTTCTTTAGTAATGTTGGCCCTTCCACAATGATTTTGAGCCAATAATTTAATATCATCCGTGACAAGTTTAGTAAAAACCTCAACCGCTGGTACTATTGATAGTGGCGGGAATTTTTTGGATTTCCCCAGTAGATGTGTTGGAAAATAGCTTACCTCTGTGTTTTGTTCCTCAATCAATGCTTGTAAATTGGACAATGCTTCCCTTTCCTCACGTGTTGGGAATAATTCAAATTGATCTGACTTAAAATGCATTTTCTGCAAGATTAATTTTCTTGAAAACAATTGCAAGTCCTTCGTAACTACGAATGGGTCTACATGAGATGAAAGTGAGAATGTTAACCCCTTCTGTAATAAAGAGATCTGGGTGGTCGTCAATTTGTATTCAGACAAATTAATTACCTTGAGGTGGTCCTCACGTCGATTTTGCTTAGTTTCTTTATGATATTGATTTCTTCTACCGAACTGTCTTGTCCTCGGGCCAATATGGCTTTCAGGGACTTGACTCCCACTCTCGCTTATTGATGAGATTGATTGTATAGAAGAGCTTCTTGAGAAGCCCCTTTTCATAGGATTTTTAATTTGCCAAAGGAAGATTTTTCCTGTTGAAAAATCCTGATTATCACGATCAAATTTTTTAATTTGTCAGCACTGATTGTTTTTTCCCATTTTTCCATCTCCTTCTCTAAATTTGCAATCATTTCCTGAAAATTTGTTGCTGTCATTTCTGATTGAAGCTTTTTTTGGGACTCCGATATTTCTTCCTCCAATTTGGCCAATGTTGCAGAATTTTTTTCAATAATTATTTGGATGAATTCCAGCGAACAAGTGTTCGCTGCCTTTATCCATCTTTGTGTCAAAATTTCATCATCCAGTTCAAAAGTAGGATACACCTGTATCCTTAGGCCACGTGGTATGATTTTCTGATCCCAATAATTTTGCAAAGCTGTTTTTGTCCACCAGACTTTTGTTTTTTTATGAACGGCATTTCTGTATTTCTTGAGAACCTCTTGGTTACTGATTGAAATTTGACCCATGCTAGAACTTGCACCTTTTTTAAAAATATCTGTTGCCTTGGCTAGCCAAGAAACCTCTTTGGATTTAAAATCCATTTCTGAGTACAGGCACACTGTTGAGAAACAGTTACAATCACAATAATATCTACAAAATGGTGCCACTACTAATCTTATGCTTGTATAGTCATTAGATATATACCACAAAAATCCAGTGAAATTACACTGCAATTTACTCAAGCAATTCATCAATCACCAAAAGTTTACTTTGAAAAAATATCAAACTTTATTAATATAAAATGTTAACACACATAATATAAAAAAAGATGCAAGATTGAAAAGAGGGACATGCGACTCTCCTACTATAACAGATGCTGCATGGCATACCATACAGTGCTTCAGTGATCCAAATTTAAACAGCCTGCCAATGTCTATCTCAAGATGGAACCACTTGGATTGAATATACCAATAATACTCTCACATATCAGATGATATAATTCATCCCATCAGTAAATCATAAATAAATATCTAGACAGTGCTCCCTTGTGCGAATTTTTAACTCCCGAGTTGTCATTCCTATATAAACCTTATTACAAGGACACGACGCATGATAGATGACCCCTTTGGAGGAACACGTTATATGTTTCCTAATCTCAAAGCTTTTCGATCCATCATGATTTTTGAATTTCTTGTCCTTTGTCAAATTGGCGCATGCCTTACAAAGGCCGCATGGATAGAAGCCATAATTAAGCCTTGATTTTCCTGTTTATTTGTATTGGGGCTAAAATGACTGTGTACCAGTCTATCCTTTAGGCTCTTACACCGTCTCGCTACCAAGGATGGTCTTGGGTCCAGAATTTTGTTCAGAGTGGGGTCAGTGAGCAATACTCTCCAATGCTTATTAAGTATCGTCCTCAATTCTCTCCATTGGTCATGGAAAGTTGTTATGAACCTAACTTGGTCAGAATTAGATCTGGCCCTTTTAGATTCACACAATAGATGGTCTCTTGGTGTATTTTTTGCTCTCAGATATCCTTTGCGGATGGCCCGCCGGCTATAACCCCGCTCTTCAAATCTTTGAGTTAGATCCCTAGACTGTTGTTCAAATTGTTGATCATTGGAACAAATTCGTTTAATCCTCAGAAATTGCCCAATTGGAATACCTTGAATGAGAGGATTGGGATGAAATGAATTTGCGTGAAGCAATGCATTTGTGGCTGTCTTCTTGCGAAAAACTGTTGTAATAATTGTACCACTAGTTGATACGGATATCGCCAAATCAAGGAACTCGATCTCACGTCCTGATTTGTACGTGAGATTGATATTATAGGGATTTGTGTTGAGAATTTTCATAGTATTGTCCAATTCCACTGCTGAACCTTCCCACACGAAAAGCACATCATCAATGAATCTGATCCAATGATGTATTTTATTGACGCCTGGTATAGAGTCGCTCAGAAAGATCTCCCGCTCCCAATATCCTAAAAATAGATTGGCATACGAGGGGGCACATGAGGTGTATAGTATATCATACAGGTTTCTGTTGTTTCACAGCCCTTTTGAATTATTGATTGTTATGTATAGGGTGGTTGTTTCATTATGGGACTAAGATTAGCAGTACTGTTCAGAATGATTCTTTCCCAAAAAATCAACCCTCCACCAATTTAAATATTTGGAATCTGTTATACAGACCCAATATATATGTTTGTATGGGAGGTGATTTACTGATGGGATGAATTATATCATCTGATATGTGAGAGTATTATTGGTATATTCAATCCAAGTGGTTCCATCTTGAGATAGACATTGGCAGGCTGTTTAAATTTGGATCACTGAAGCACTGTATGGTATGCCATGCAGCATCTGTTATAGTAGGAGAGTCGCATGTCCCTCTTTTCAATCTTGCATCTTTTTTTATATTATGTGTGTTAACATTTTATATTAATAAAGTTTGATATTTTTTCAAAGTAAACTTTTGGTGATTGATGAATTGCTTGAGTAAATTGCAGTGTAATTTCACTGGATTTTTGTGGTATATATCTAATGACTATACAAGCATAAGATTAGTAGTGGCACCATTTTGTAGATATTATTGTGATTGTAACTGTTTCTCAACAGTGTGCCTGTACTCAGAAATGGATTTTAAATCCAAAGAGGTTTCTTGGCTAGCCAAGGCAACAGATATTTTTAAAAAAGGTGCAAGTTCTAGCATGGGTCAAATTTCAATCAGTAACCAAGAGGTTCTCAAGAAATACAGAAATGCCGTTCATAAAAAAACAAAAGTCTGGTGGACAAAAACAGCTTTGCAAAATTATTGGGATCAGAAAATCATACCACGTGGCCTAAGGATACAGGTGTATCCTACTTTTGAACTGGATGATGAAATTTTGACACAAAGATGGATAAAGGCAGCGAACACTTGTTCGCTGGAATTCATTCAAATAATTATTGAAAAAAATTCTGCAACATTGGCCAAATTGGAGGAAGAAATATCGGAGTCCCAAAAAAAGCTTCAATCAGAAATGACAGCAACAAATTTTCAGGAAATGATTGCAAATTTAGAGAAGGAGATGGAAAAATGGGAAAAAACAATCAGTGCTGACAAATTAAAAAAATTTGATTGTGATAATCAGGATTTTTCAACAGGAAAAATCTTCCGTTGGCAAATTAAAAATCCTATGAAAAGGGGCTTCTCAAGAAGCTCTTCTATACAATCAATCTCATCAATAAGCGAGAGTGGGAGTCAAGTCCCTGAAAGCCATATTGGCCCGAGGACAAGACAGTTCGGTAGAAGAAATCAATATCATAAAGAAACTAAGCAAAATCGACGTGAGGACCACCTCAAGGTAATTAATTTGTCTGAATTGACGACCACCCAGATCTCTTTATTACAGAAGGGGTTAACATTCTCACTTTCATCTCATGTAGACCCATTCGTAGTTACGAAGGACTTGCAATTGTTTTCAAGAAAATTAATCTTGCAGAAAATACATTTTAAGTCAGATCAATTTGAATTATTCCCAACACGTGAGGAAAGGGAAGCATTGTCCAATTTACAAGCATTGATTGAGGAACAAAACACAGAGGTAAGCTATTTTCCAACACATCTACTGGGGAAATCCAAAAAATTCCCGCCACTATCAATAGTACCAGCGGTTGAGGTTTTTACTAAACTTGTCACGGATGATATTAAATTATTGGCTCAAAATCATTGTGGAAGGGCCAACATTACTAAAGAAGAGAGGAGAGCCTTGTCAGAGATGGAGAAATGGAATGATGTGGTGTTCAAGGTCGCCGATAAAGGCGGCAATATTGTTATCTGGCCGAATCAAATGTATATACTACAAGCCAAAAAGCTGCTTGATAGGCAAGATTGTTATAGAGAACTTACTTTCAATCCGTTAAATAAGTACCAACAGGAATTAATTGGCATTTTAGAGGCGGCCTATGAACACCACATCATCCCTAAAAAGTTTGTTGAGATTTTTAAAAATCTCAAACCTAAATTGTCAACCTTTTACCTTATACCAAAGGTACATAAGAGTATTACGGACCCTCCTGGGAGACCAATTGTCTCTGGCAACGAAAGTCTCTGTGAAGTTATTTGTGACGTGATTGATCACTTTTTGAAACCCCTGGTACAGGAGCTACCTTCCTATATTAAGGATACCACTGCTGCACTTAACCACTTGAATCATGCACATCTCGAAGATAATATGATCCTAGTAACGGCAGATGTTGAGGCTTTGTACTCATCAATCCGCCATGATGATGGTATTAGAGCTGTCCAGTGGTTTTTGAGATCAAGTAACATCCCGGGTCCTATGGCAGAGCTGTTAATTCTACTCTTGGATTTTGTTTTAAAACATAATGTTTTTACATTTAATAAAAAAATTTTTTTGCAGTTGCAAGGAACGGCGATGGGGGCCTCATGTGCCCCCTCGTATGCCAATCTATTTTAGGATATTGGGAGCGGGAGATCTTTCTGAGCGACTCTATACCAGGCGTCAATAAAATACATCATTGGATCAGATTCATTGATGATGTGCTTTTCATGTGGGAAGGTTCAGCAGTGGAATTGGACAATACTATGAAAATTCTCAACACAAATCCCTATAATATCAATCTCACGTACAAATCAGGACGTGAGATCGAGTTCCTTGATTTGGCGATATCCGTATCAACTAGTGGTACAATTATTACAACAGTTTTTCGCAAGAAGACAGCCACAAATGCATTGCTTCACGCGAATTCATTTCATCCCAATCCTCTCATTCAAGGTATTCCAATTGGGCAATTTCTGAGGATTAAACGAATTTGTTCCAATGATCAACAATTTGAACAACAGTCTAGGGATCTAACTCAAAGATTTGAAGAGCGGGGTTATAGCCGGCGGGCCATCCGCAAAGGATATCTGAGAGCAAAAAATACACCAAGAGACCATCTATTGTGTGAATCTAAAAGGGCCAGATCTAATTCTGACCAAGTTAGGTTCATAACAACTTTCCATGACCAATGGAGAGAATTGAGGACGATACTTAATAAGCATTGGAGAGTATTGCTCACTGACCCCACTCTGAACAAAATTCTGGACCCAAGACCATCCTTGGTAGCGAGACGGTGTAAGAGCCTAAAGGATAGACTGGTACACAGTCATTTTAGCCCCAATACAAATAAACAGGAAAATTCAAGGCTTAATTATGGCTTCTATCCATGCGGCCTTTGTAAGGCATGCGCCAATTTGACAAAGGACAAGAATTCAAAAATCATGATGGATCGAAAAGCTTTGAGATTAGGAAACATATAACGTGTTCCTCCAAAGGGGTCATCTATCATGCGTCGTGTCCTTGTAATAAGGTTTATATAGGAATGACAACTTGGGAGTTAAAAATTCGCACAAGGGAGCACTGTCTAGATATAGAAAGGGCGAAATCCATAAGCGATGAAACCCTTTTGAAAACGCTCCCAAGGCATTTCAAAAAATATCATGAATGTAAAACCTATTTGCTCAGAATTAGGGGCATAGATTCATTGTCATTGGGTTTCAGAGGGGGTGATTTGGGACGAGAATTAGCCAAATTGGAATGTAAGTGGATTTACAGGTTGGGTACATTGAACCCACAAGTAGAGTTGAGCGATACTTTCCGATATCCTAAAGTATCGGAATCGGAATGGTATCGCCGATATCACTAAAATATCGGCGATACCCGATACCGATACCGGAAGTCCCATGTAAGTCTATGGGAACAAAATATCGAAATTAAAAAAAACCCATTCTTGCCTTGTTGGTTAATTGTACATGAAGGAAAACAAGAAAGAGTAATGTAGAATGTATTGGGGAAGGTTGAGGAGACAATAAAGGCATAGATGTTTAACCCAATCAAATGGAATAGCATAAATATATTTTTTTTTTAAAGATGTTCGGATTGACGAAGAAATTGACAATGTTAACGTTTTTTATATTTTGGCAAATATGTATATTACACAACTTCCATGCTCTTCATCTTCACCTTTTTAACTTTTCACACACTTTCTCCTTCATAATCTTCTGCAGCATCATCTTTTTCATCAAATTATTCTTCATCTTCACCTTCTTTATCTTCTTCTTAAACTTCTTGCTATTCATCTTTGTTAACATTACTCATATTCTTCTTATTAAACTATTATTCTTATTCATATTCTGCTTCATCTTCTTCATCATATTCTTATTTGTGACAGAGAATCCTGTACTTGTAATCTGTCAAAGTATGAATTTTTCATCCTTCCGTTCTTGCTGTCACAAAAGATTTAAATTACAACAGTATTTGTCCGTGTTCAGTTTAGCCTGCAGCAGCAGGCATTTTCCAGGGGCACCACGAGGAGGAACGGACTCACCCCCATACACTGCTTAGTCTTCTTCTGCTTAGAATTTAGAGCATATATTTTGCTCTTCATTTTGGTCTTATACTTCATGTTCTTCTGCTTTTAGATCTTCTGCTTATTGTTCTTGTGTCTCTTGTTCCGTATCTTGTATTTGTAGCACAATCTTGTACCAGCTGATGTTACTGGGACACGGTTACTAAGCAGGAGGTACCTGTGCTCCAAAGCACTACCAAGGACCAGCAGACGTTGCTGGAACTCGGATACCGAGATGGAGGCACCTAGGCCAAAGGCACTGCGGAGAACCAGTTGACGGTACTGGAAACCGGACGGGTAGCAGAAGGTACAAGAGCCAATGCAAGTAACGAGGACCAGCTGACTGTGCTGGAACCCGGAGGGGCAGCAGAAGGAAAAGAGCCAATGGCACAACCGAGGACCAGCTGACGTTACTGGGACACGGTTACTAAGCAGGAGGTACCTGTGCTCCAAAGCACTACCAAGGACCAGCAGACGTTGCTGGAACTCGGATACCGAGATGGAGGCACCTAGGCCAAAGGCACTGCGGAGAACCAGTTGACGGTACTGGAACCCGGACGGGTAGCAGAAGGTACAAGAGCCAATGCAAGTAACGAGGACCAGCTGACTGTGCTGGAACCCGGAGGGGCAGCAGAAGGAAAAGAGCCAATGGCACAACCGAGGACCAGCTGACGTTACTGGGACACGGTTACTAAGCAGGAGGTACCTGTGCTCCAAAGCACTACCAAGGACCAGCAGACGTTGCTGGAACTCGGATACCGAGATGAAGGCACCTAGGCCAAAGGCACTGCGGAGAACCAGTTGACGGTACTGGAACCCGGACGGGTAGCAGAAGGTACAAGAGCCAATGCAAGTAACGAGGACCAGCTGACTGTGCTGGAACCCGGAGGGGCAGCAGAAGGAAAAGAGCCAATGGCACAACCGAGGACCAGCTGACGTTACTGAACCCCAGTAACACAGGAGCAAGTGTTGACTGTGCTAACAGCACTTCCGAGCAACAACTGGCGGTGTTGGAGCCCAGGGTCAAGGAGGATGTTTAAATACTAGATCAAGTAATTTCCTTGTTACCTGTCAATTTTAAATGTCTATACTTCAAACAAGAGAAAGATAACCTTTACTACCATAAGATGATGATTTCATTTAAACTAATATCTAGATAAATAAAGAATTGACAAACATAAACACATACATTAACATGTTGAACAGCAATGCAAACCACAAAATAAATTAGTTAAGGAATCTGCTATACGGTTGTACATAAAAGCATACAAGTACATATCTGAATCCATTAATGATGGATAAGTAACAGTATGTACACCATTTTTATTGTATAGACAATGAATGTCTGACTTCAAAACATCATCAGCATTACAAGTTATCTGTGATATTACTAAAATGTTCCATTTGCTGAATAATGTCCCTAAATATTTTATACAAAATTATACAATTTCCATCATGTAATACTCATAATATGTGGCAATAATCATTTTTATTAACAAACATAACCTTTAAAAAGTGCATAGTGCATAGTGAAAATTGCTATTTATGGCTGACTGTCGACTTGGAAGCATGACAACAGATAGATAAGGTATATATAGATGACACTGCATAGCCACAGATGGTGAATGGCGATGTAATACTGTACCTCAATAAAGTGTGCGTCACTACTACATATTTTTTTTTATATAGCTGTATAAACAGGGTACATGGATGTATGCTTGTGCCTTTGTTTTGACGCACAGACTGCCTTCCTGCTGAGACGCATTGGGTAGTGAACAGTTGTGTGCAGTGTTCACTGCAGTCTCTGCGGAATAACCACACTTAGACCTTATAACTTTTCAGACTTTCTTTATCAATCTACCAAGATGAAGAAGGCAGGGAGTAAGGCACATGGTCGTGGAGTTTCTTCAGGGAGAGGACGTGGGGATTCTGTGGCTGCTGCGGCCCCCAGTGACACAGCATCCACCAGTTTTCCCCGGGCCGTGAGCGTTCCTTTATGCGCACTTTTGTAGGAGCTCGGAGTACCCCCCTGCTGCGGGAAGAACAAATTGAAGCCGTTGTTGTTTGGATCTCAGCCAATGCATCGACTTCAATTGCTTCCACCTCCTCTCAGGACCACAGCACTGTTGGGCAACCATCTGTCTCTTCACCGCCTGGCAAATTGCCCAGGCAGTCAGAGAGTTCTGTACAGGAGCCAGCTGAGTGTCTGCTTCTGTTCTCAGAATCTATTGGCTTGCAAACAGGGGCCCAGCCAAGCAGCATTCTGTAATGTGAAGAGGGAGTATGCAGTGATGCGCAACAGCTGTGTCTCTCTGAATCTGAAGAGGCGGGTGAGACAGTGCCGATGGTCAGCACACCGCAGAACGCATCTGATGATGATGATGAGACCCAGGTGCCAGTTTCTGTTGAGCATGGTGCTGGCCAGACCACCCAACAGCAGGTGTTGGAAGAGGGTAGTGGAGATGATGAGGTCCAAGACCCAACATGGCATGAAGAACAGGAAGGTGGTGGGAGCAGCTCAGAGGAATAATAATAATATTTATTTATATAGCTCCATCATATTCCGCAGCGCTTTACAGTTTAGCAGTTTCAGAACACAAGTCATAAGTAACAACGTTAACAATACAATAATTTAAGCTAAATAAGTCGCCCCTGCTCGTGACAGCTTACAATGTACAATGAGATGGGGGAGATACAAAGTATAGGTGTTTATATACAATGGTGCATTTACAATGATGTTCCAGCCATCTTAAGGGACTGAGGGATGGAGATAGTGAATGGGCTAGAGACTCACACACACTTACACAGAATACATAGAATGACTTTGATTAGTGAATGTGATAGGCCGCTCTGAACAAATGTGTTTTGAGGGAGCGCCTGAAACCATGCAAATTGTGGATAGTCCTAATTTCTTGGGGTACAGCATTCCAGAGGATTGGCGTAGAGCAGGAGAAGTCTTGGAGTCGGGAGTGGGAGGTACGTATTAGTGCAGAGGTTAGTCGAAAGTCGTTTGCAGAGCGCAGCAGTCGGTTAGGCCGATAGATAGAAATGAGGGAGGAGATGTAGGAGGGGTGCTGCACTGTGGAGAGCTTTGTGGGTGAGAACCAGTACTTTGGTTGAAAGCTGGGAGAGGCCTAGAGAAATGGTTAGTGATAGAAGGAAGATAGAGGAAGACATTGCCCCAACGGTACAAACAGGAGGGAGAGTTAGGCTGCAGACTCGGTTGCCTGTAGCCTCCAGTTTGGCACCTGTTCGGAGCAGTTGTCTTCCAAAAGTCAAAACGTGCGCTCCCAGGACTTGCACTGCGTGGTCCTTTTTTCACACACTTGCACATGATATTTGCTATGTGAAATGCAAGCTGTGTAATTAAAAATTAAAAATAGCTAAAAGTGTCAGTCACCTCAATACCACAAATATGTGGAAACATGTGCGGACAAAGCACGTAGTTGAGTTACAAAGACACACTAGAGATGTAGGCCAACCTACAGCAGCACCTACATCTTCAGGTTGTGTTGAAGCCTCTTCATCGAGCTCACACACAGCTGGTTATGCTTCCTCACAGGATCGCCATGGAAGAACCTCGGCCACTGTTGTCCAGAGACAAACTGTTATTCCACACACAGCAGCAAGTTCCCTGTCATCCTCACACTCCCAGGCCACAAAACAGCCAGCGGTAGCACAGGCATGGGATAAAAGACGGCCATACTCCGCAAACCATGCACGAGCACAGGCTCTGAATGCTGGCATTGCAAAACTCCTGTCCCTTGAAATGCTGTGATTCAGGCTGGTGGAGACAGACAGTTTCCGTAACTGAATATCATTGTCAATCCCACAATACAATGTGCCAAGCCGATTTCATTTCAGCAGGCAAGCCGTCCCTGGTCTGCAAAAGCATGTTGAGGGAAAAATTAAACATGCGCTACTAAAAGCCCTCAGTAGCAAGGTCCACCTGACCACCGATGCGTGGACCAGTACCCATTGTTATGATCTGCTACAACCAGTAAGGAAAGAAGGGAATTCTGTCCCTACAATACAACTAAGCTGAATCCCTACGATGTAACGGGGAACCTGATCCTGCGACCAGACCCGCTAAAGTCCTCATCTAGTGTGAACGAAGACCTATAGTTGCGAGGGAGTAATCCCTACAAGATCTAGGGACTGTGAGAAAAGGTGGACACCTCCTAACATAAATTGTAGCATGGATAATTAAACAGAAAAATAAATACTTTGTGATCCTAACATCAAGCAAAACTGACAGATTAAGGCACCTAAGCACCCGGCTAGCTTAACAGTAGATAATACAATGAAGTCAAGCAAAGCCAGAAGGGCGGAGCCAGACTAAATAGGGAAAAAAGGTCATGTGACCAGCAAACTGAAACAAGACCTAACAAGAGGGTTCTAACACCCATGGCCAGGGACAATACCTTTCCCTCACTGCCCATTGGGTCAATGTTGTGCAGCCGGGTACTGATCTTGCGAGTGGCGCTGTACGTGTTCTGCCAACTCCAAGGATTGCAGGAATCAAGTCTGTACACATTGATTCCTCCTCCTATTCCAGTTCCTCAGAATCATCGCTGCAGGAGCCGTCACGGTCTACCTCCACATGGACCCGTGAACGTTTACCTGTTGCGACCGATATGAGCACAGCCGTGTCCAAATGTCAACAGGCCATCCTGAAATTAATTTCCATGGGGAATCTTAGCCACACAGCGCAGGAGCTCTGTAATGCCATAAAGCAGGAGAGCGACGTGTGGTTTTTGGAAGAGAATCTACAGGCAGGCTTGGTAGTGTGTGACAATGGCCGAAATCTGGTGTCAGCTCTGGGCCTTGGCAACCTCACTCACATACCATGTCTGTCATATGTGCTCAACTTGGTCGTGCAGAGTTTTTTGAGGGACTATCCGGATCTTGATGCACTGCTGCACAAGGTCCGCCTAGAGTGCGCTCACTTGCGACGTTCCAGCATGGCCAGATCGCTGATTGCAGCTCTGCAACGCAGATTTCACCTTCATGAACATCGCATCATATGTGACGTACCCACCAGGTGGAATTCCTCGTTACATATGTTGGAGCGGTTGTGTGAGCAGCAGCCAACAGTAATGGAGTATCAGCTGCATCAGGCGCAGTCAACTCGCAATTTGCGGCGTTCACACTTCACCACTACTGAGTGGGCCTCTATAATAAGAATAATAATATTATTTATTTATATAGCGCCATAATATTCCGCAGTGCTTTACAGTTTAACAGTTTCAAAACACGAGTCATAAGTAACAACGTTAACAATACAATAATTAAAGCAAAATCAGCCGCCCCTGCTGGTGAAAGCTTACAATCTACAATGAGGTGTGGGAGATACAAAGTACAGGTGTTTATATACAATGGTGTTTTTACAATGATGGTCCAGCCATTTTAAGGAAGTGAGGGATGCATGGAGATAGTGAATGGGCTACACACACAGAATTACACATAGAATGACTTTGATTAGTGAATGTGATAGGCCACTGTGAACAAATGTGTTTTGAGGGAGCGCCTGAAACCATCCAAATTGCGGATAGTCCTAATTTCTTGGGGTAGAGCATTCCAGAGGATTGGCGCAGCGCGGGTGAAGTCTTGCAGTTGGGAGTGGGAGGTACGGATTAGTGCAGAGGTTAGTCGAAGGTCGTTTGCAGAGTGCAGCAGTCGGTTAGGCCGATAAATATAAATAAGGGAGGAGATGTAGGGGGGTGCTGCGCTGTGGAGAGCTTTGTTGGTGAGAACCAGTAATTAGAATTGGATCCTATAATGAATGGGGAGCCACTGCCAGTGTAATGAGTGGCGAATAACTCTATGAAGGATATCTGCCACGTTTTGCGTGCGTTTGATGAGTCAACGCGGATGGCGAGTGCAGATGATGCACTAGTCAGCCTGACTGTCCCCCTTATCTGCCTGCTTCAAAAAACACTGCAAGCACTAAGGCATGAGGTTTTGGAAGAGGTGGAGGATGAGGAGTCACAAATTCCATCACCTTCTGGACAGTCAGCGCAACGTGGTTCCTCACAAAGGGCTGGAGGACTTTCAAAGTACCATGCTGTATCAACAATTGAACCTCCAGAGTCGCTGTCTATATTTTCATAACCATTACAAACTTTTAATGTATTTACAAAGCACATAATGTACATTTTTTGTCTATCCTTTTGTAATGCTATTGTGTTTCCATAAACTGATGTTACAGAATTATGATACAAAGTTTTTAAATTTTGAGTTTTAAATTTTGTAAATTTATATGTATTTGAAGGACTTTGTGAGGAGGATGAGGAGGAGTCAATGGAGGAGGAAGACATCGCTCCAGAGGGAGGTAGACAATGCTCTAGTCAGTATGTAGACCAAGGGTGGGGTGATGCACAGCAGGCGGAGATGACGCCTCTTGCAGGGGACAACGTTTCTTGGCCAGTTGGGAGTCTGCAGCACATGGTTGATTTCATGCTGCAGTGGCTGAGAAACGACCGCCGCATCGAACACATTCACACCACGTCTGATTATTGGGTGTACACCCTCCTAGACCCTCGCTACCGGGACAACTTACAAAGCCTCATCACACCGTTGAACCGGGAGCGTAAAATGCGGAAGTACCAAGACACACTGGTGCAATCCATAATGTTCTCCATTCCAGCCGAGAGCACTGCTGCTGCTACTGATTTACAAAGCAGCTCTGTGCGTCGAGGCAGTGGAGACAGCTCTGCAACAAAGGGAGCACAAGCAGCGCCTCTGCACAGGGCAAGAACAGTATGTTCCAAATGTGTCGAAGTTTTGTGGCAGCGCCACCAATGTCTACACCATCCGAGACGGCTCCAGTCAGCAGGAGGCAACATTTCCGTAAGATGGTGACAGACTACATGTCTTGCCCTCTCAGTGTACTCCCAGATGGCTCTTCCCCATTCAAGTTTTGTGTCTCTAAGCTGGATACATGGCCAGAGCTTAGCCAGTATGCATTGGAGGTGCTGGCTTGATCTGCTGCCAGTGTATTATCGGAGCGCGTCTTTACTGCTGCAGGTGGTGTACTAACAGACCGTTGCATGCGACTATCCTACGATAATGTAGAACGGCTTACTTTTCTGAAAATGAACTAGGCATGGATCTCGCCTGAATTTGCCTGTCCGGTTTCAGATTAACTAACTGGTTGGCAACGTTTTCCATGTCTCCTGTTATGTTCATCTTTCTACCACCTGAGCTATACTCCCTGGGCTACAACACTGCCAGTTGCTGCTCAGAAGTGTCGTGTCCACAGACCAATACACAAGCTATAGTGATAGTGGGGTTCAGTAACGCCTGCTGTTCCCCTGCTGTGTGTCCGGCAAAAATTACTGCTACCTAGCTACACATGTTTAAAAAAACATGACATGTTAAAGTGGCTAGTGCTACACATAGATATCAGGCTACACCCTTATTTCTAAGCTGTAAACAAGTGAAACGTCAAATTTAAAACCATTCAATGATTAGTGTTGGTAACAAATCTGTAACTAAATAATTGTGACATATTATGGCAGATATCCACATGTCTAACACAAATGCTAACACAAAAGCATACTTATGCTATAGGGTACTGATGGTGAACCTTCTCACTCCATAACTTTGACCAATCCAACTCACATCATGCCTCAAATGCTGCAATGTTGGAAGTGCATAATGTGGGTTGAACTTTGACAACAGCTGCAGTGCGAAGGTTATCCTTCTGTGTTCTTGGCTTTTAAATAAAAGCATACAAGTAAATATAATAATACATTGTTGATTAAGGGACATGATGTACACCTGTAATATTGTGCAAACAATGGATGTAGGACTATTCCTCTTCAACATTACTTATATTTGTGTCATTTGAAAAAATACATATTTTAGTTAAAAATTAAAAACCCATGTTCAGTAGCTGTGAAAGGCCCGTTTGTGTACTTCTATATTGTTTGCAACCAATGTATTGTATACGGATGGAAGCGCGTCACACTAATAGATTAGATTTATTTTAAATGGAATGTAGCAGAACCAATTGGAGATAAATGAAAAGGATGAGCCACTGAGACACGCTCAGCAGAGTACAAGCAGCAGTGCTTGAACATGTAACTGGAGCGTGATCTGCACTCAAAAAAGTAAAAAACACAGACTGAAGTGAACACTGAAACACAACTGTCCACAATCTGTGAAAAGCTCCTTTCTGTACTTCTATAGTGTTTGCAACCAATGTATTGTATACGGATGGAAGCGCGTCACACTAATAGATTAGATTTATTTTAAATGGAATGTAGCAGAACCAATTGGAGATAAATGAAAAGGATGAGCCACTGAGACACGCTCAGCAGAGTACAAGCAGCAGTGCTTGAACATGTAACTGGAGCGTGATCTGCACTCAAAAAAGTAAAAAACACAGACTGAAGTGAACACTGAAACACAACTGTCCACAATCTGTGAAAAGCTCCTTTCTGTACTTCTATAGTGTTTGCAACCAATGTATTGTATACGGATGGAAGCGCGTCACACTAATAGATTAGATTTATTTTAAATGGAATGTAGCAGAACCAATTGGAGATAAATGAAAAGGATGAGCCACTGAGACACGCTCAGCAGAGTACAAGCAGCAGTGCTTGAACATGTAACTGGAGCGTGATCTGCACTCAAAAAAGTAAAAAACACAGACTGAAGTGAACACTGAAACACAACTGTCCACAATCTGTGAAAAGCTCCTTTCTGTACTTCTATAGTGTTTGCAACCAATGTATTGTATACGGATGGAAGCGCGTCACACTAATAGATTAGATTTATTTTAAATGGAATGTAGCAGAACCAATTGGAGATAAATGAAAAGGATGAGCCACTGAGACACGCTCAGCAGAGTACAAGCAGCAGTGCTTGAACATGTAACTGGAGCGTGATCTGCACTCAAAAAAGTAAAAAACACAGACTGAAGTGAACACTGAAACACAACTGTCCACAATCTGTGAAAAGCTCCTTTCTGTACTTCTATAGTGTTTGCAACCAATGTATTGTATAACGGATGGAAGCGCGTCACACTAATAGATTAGATTTATTTTAAATGGAATGTAGCAGAACCAATTGGAGATAAATGAAAAGGATGAGCCACTGAGACACGCTCAGCAGAGTACAAGCAGCAGTGCTTGAACAAGTAACTGGAGCGTGATCTGCACTCAAAAAAGTAAAAAACACAGACTGAAGTGAACACTGAAACACAACTGTCCACAATCTGTGAAAAGCTCCTTTCTGTACTTCTATAGTGTTTGCAACCAATGTATTGTATACGGATGGAAGCACGTCACACTAATAGATTTGATTTTTTTCTAATATAATGGAGCTGCACCAATTCCACTAAATAAAATAAAAAAAAAAAAAAAAAAGTGACACGTGCAGATGCCTACAAACAGCGGTGGATGCAGAGCAAACTGCAGCGTCACCTGCACTGTCACACACACACCTTGCACAGAGCTGTTAAAACAACACTGGCAAAATGAAGCTTTACACAGCGGTTGGTAAACTAGCCTGCCTCAAGCACAGTAGTACACAAAATCGCAATATCTAACTGTCCCTCAGAGTCAGCACAGCAGCGTTCTGTCCCTAACTGAGTTCACAGCACAGTGACGCTAAAATGGCTGCGGCGCCTTTTATAGTGCATTCTGACATCATTTCAGCAGCCAATCACAGCCATGCCATTAGTTAAGATGACCGCATCATTACAGGATGTGCCCACACTTCGTAGGATTCCTCATTGGCTGACTAAAATCACATTGCCTCTCAAAGAATTATGGGAACTTCCGATTCCGTTATACGATATGGAAAAAGTATTGGAATTAAGTATCGGAATTCCGATAACGCGAATATCGGCCGATACCCGATACTTGCGGTATCGGAATGCTCAACACTACCCACAAGGCTTGAATGAAAATGCAGGATTCGGGGCATTTCTGTAAAGTATTGATTACAATAGTATTATGCATAGGACCCTTAAAAATGGGGTATAGTGTGTTTTTAATAATGTTTTTACGTTTCTGTTGGTTCTTACCTGTTGCCTTTTTGTTCTTTTGAGAGGAGATCTTCCTGGCTTTCTTCTGCATCGTGGTGGAAGTTCTGAGCTTTATATAGCTGAAATTGTGGCCATGAACAATCCATTAGTGTGATTAGTGAATTAAAGATCATATGAAGCAATTGGGAGAACGATTGCCACATCAAAAAACCACTGAACAACATCCAGAGAATCAAGAAGATGTCAATTTTTGTGAAAAGAATTATTTATTTTTATGTTATTTTTCATTTTTTATTTTTCTTTATTTCTTTTTCTATTATTTTTTATTATTTCATTTTGACTCTTTTGTTTTTTGTTCCTTATTGTCAATAGTAAATTCATGACTAGTGTGTTAACTTTGATAGAGTGTTTAGACATTGCCATTTGTATGTTGAATAAGTTGTATATATTCTTCAAATGTTGTTAATTGATATCTAGAGCATCAGACAAATTTGGTGGTTCAGGTTTAAAATGGGGTGGGTTTTACTTATGACTTGTATCGCAGTGGAACATATCATTATAACATTTGTCTATTAAGTTAGAATGTAACATACTGTTTTCAAGGTGGATACACATTTGCAGAGTACACGAAGTTGTTGCAGTGCGCATGCGCCGGTTTGATGCAGGCTCGCGAGGGCTTGAGCGCGGTCTGAAACACTGCGGTCATCTGTGCAAGTCACGTGATTAGTCGCGCGCTGCATGATGGCCTCATTGAGACCGCAATCATCCATTCGCCAGGGGAAGCTTTGCAGAAAACGACGCATGCGCCACCATGCAACAGCTCACTCACCGGTACACATTAATTAGGGGTCTCCTCTCATTGGGTGACAGGCACATTTAACGGATGCACACCCTCTGCCCTGTACACGCCCCCCGAGGAAGCTGGGCGAAACGTGCGTGTCGGGGCAGAGGGACAGGACTCCATTACACTCCGTTATTGCTGCTAAACTACTAAGGTATATCATACAGGTTTCTGTTGTTTCACAGCCCTTTTGAATTATTGATTGTTATGTATAGGGTGGTTGTTTCATTATGGGACTAAGATTAGCAGTACTGTTCAGAATGATTCTTTCCCGAAAAATCAACCCTCCACCAATTTAAATATTTGGAATCTGTTATACAGACCCAATATATATGTATGTATGGGAGGTGATTTACTGATGGGATGAATTATATCATCTGATATGTGAGAGTATTATTGGTATATTCAATCCAAGTGGTTCCATCTTGAGATAGACATTGGCAGGCTGTTTAAATTTGGATCACTGAAGCACTGTATGGTATGCCATGCAGCATCTGTTATAGTAGGAGAGTCGCATGTCCCTCTTTTCAATCTTGCATCTTTTTTTATATTATGTGTGTTAACATTTTATATTAATAAAGTTTGATATTTTTTCAAAGTAAACTTTTGGTGATTGATGAATTGCTTGAGTAAATTGCAGTGTAATTTCACTGGATTTTTGTGGTATATAGAAAATAGAGTGAGCAAACGCTGGGGCCAAACACTGCCTAAATAGGACAGGACACGACAGAATACTATCTGCAACCCAGCAAAACCCTAGCAAAACTTCCAACACTTCTGATTTCAAAAATGCTGAGATCACACGATTTTGCCACTCACTAAATCAGATCTCTGTGTGAACAAGGCAAACCCGCAGCCGCTCAAAAAGCAGGGAAAGAGCAATTGAACAAATAACAGTGGCTACTGAAAAACAGAGAGTAGCACAGGCCCCAGGAGGGGACCCGGCTAACCTCCACAAAGGTGCAGACAAAAATGGAAATAGCAAACAATAGAAACAAGCAGAAAATATCTTATCTGAAGGTAGCAGACTAAGGCAAAACACCAGCAGACTTCCAAATGAACCAGGAAACAACAATTGATCACCGGCGAGGCTCATGGGAAGGCAGCTCCCTTATATCAGTCCATCAGTGACTCCTGATTGCCAGTTGTCGCTGGCAGGTGAGGAGGCCCTGCATTCGATACAGCTTCTGTACCATCAGCAACCACCAGAGGGAGCCTCAGCTCAGAAATTGTCTCCAACACGTTCACAACAGGGATTGTATCAGCAGATACCATGTAAATATAGTATAGTCAAAACATTCTAAATCTCAGTATATATTTCAGGAGTCAGACAATGACGCTCACAGGCTCAGTATGGATTACACAAGAATATAACAAGCTGAAAAAGGGTACTGTATCAGCAGATACCAGGTATATATAGTATAGTGAAAATATTCAAAATCTCCATATATATTTTAGGAGGCAGACACAGACGCTCACAGGCTCAGTCTGGATTACACAAGAATATAATAAGAAGAAAAAGGGGTACTGCATCAGCAGATACCAGATATATATAGTATAGTCCAAATATTCTAAATCTCAGTATATATTTCAGGAGGCAGTCACTGACGCTCAAAGGCTCAGTATGGAATACACAACAATATAAAAAGATCTGCAAGAAATAATCACACATGTGGGCCAATGTTACAGATGTCAATGATGCACTTAGAGTGTGGGTGGAGGAGGACTTTCTTACAAAAAGGTACTGCATCCCAAGCGTAAAGATGTATACAGTCTTGGGGTAATTGTAAATCTCCGTATTTTTTTCCGAAGTAACAGACAGATGCTCACATGCTCTGTATGGATTACACCAGAATATAAAAATTAGAAAAAGGGTAATGTATTAGAAGCGTACAGCTGAATACAGGGTTGGGGAAATGTAAAATCTACGTATATTTTACCAGATTCAGACACAGGCTCCCACAGGCCCAGTATGGATCACACCAGAATATAAAAACTTGGGGGTTGGAGCAGGGGGGAGGGACAGCTGTTATGTTTCGGTAACTGAGGAGTGCAGGTAAAAAAGGCAATACACCAGAGCAGTTGGAATCTATGAGATTGCAGTACCCTGACTAACCACCACAACTAGAGGCAGCCGTGGAGCGTTCCTACGTTGGTCCTAGACGCCTCGTCACAGCCTGAGAAACTAACTACACCTAAAGATAGAAATAGGAAAGCTATCTGCCCCGGAGCAGATCCCCAAAGAACATAGAAAGCCCCCAAACATGTAATGGCTGTTAGACAAGAAGAAATACTGACACAGACAGAAAATAGTATGAGCAAACGTTGGGGCCGAAACTAACTAAATAGAAAAGGATAGGAAGGGTACTTACTGCAATCCCAAAAAACCCTGCAAAGCACCAACTCTACTAATTTCAAAAACACCTGAGATCACACGACCTCTACCACCTAAATTAGTTCTCTGGTGTAACAAAATCAAAACAGCAGCCACTGAAGAAACTGGAAAAAGCAAAAGTACAAACATCAGTGGCTGAACTAAACTGAGAGGGCAAAAGCCCCCGGAGGGACGCTGAAGGCCCCCACAGAAGTGCAGGACAAAATGCAAAAACAAAGCACAAAAACAAAAAGAAGAAAATGTCTTATCTGTTAGCAGGAGATGCAGACACGACACAGCAGGCTACAAGGAAAACAGGAATCATGGAGTGAGACCAGAACAATTGATCACCGGCAACCCTGATGGGAAGGCGACTCCCTTACATAAGACCAGTCAGTAACACCTGATTCCCACTCCTCACAATCTTCACTGGACAGTCCAGTACCGCTTGTAACCACCAGAGGGAGCCTCTGCTCAGAACTCATTTCAAGTCCATTCACAACAGTACCCCCCCCTTGAGGAGGGGTCACCGAACCCTCACTTGAGCAACCAGGTCGGTCAGGATGAGTTCTATGATACGCACGGATGAGTCTCCTAGCATGGATGTCCGAAGCAAACACCCAAGAATTGTCTTCCTGACCATAACCTCTCCACTTAACCAAATACTGGAGTTTCCGTCTAGAAAAACGAGAACTCAATATTTTCTCAACCACATACTCCAGATTGCCCTCAACCAAAACAGGGTCAGGAGGCACAGTAGTAGGAACCACTGGCTCAACAAACCTCTTCAACAAGGACTTGTGGAACACGTTATGGATCTTAAATGTCCCTGGAAGAAGCAAACGAAAAGAAACAGGATTAAGAATCTCCATGATCTTATAAGGTCCAATGAACCTAGGCTTAAATTTAGGAGATGCCACTCTCATAGGAATATTTTTTGAGGACAACCAGACCAAGTCCCCCACTTTAAACCGAGGACCATCAGTCCTATGCCGGTTAGCAAACCGCTGGGCCCTCTCCTGAGAGAGGGACAACCTCTCCACTACCTGGTCCCAAATCTGTTGCATACGCTCCACAACAGAGTCAACACCTGGACAGACAGAAGCCTCCGTCTGTCCTGAAGAAAATCGAGGGTGAAACCCAGAATTACAGAAAAATGGAGACATCAAAGTGGCAGAGCTAGCCCTATTATTAAGAGCAAACTCAGCCAAAGGCAAAAAAGAGACCCAGTCATCCTGATCAGCAGACACAAAGCATCTTAGATAAGTCTCCAATGTCTGGTTTGTTCTCTCAGTTTGACCATTGGTCTGAGGATGAAACGCCGAGGAGAAAGACAATTGAACACCAAGTTTAGAACAAAAGGTCCTCCAAAATCTTGAAACAAACTGACTCCTCTGTCAGACACAATGTTCTCAGGAATGCCGTGTAAACGAACCACGTGCTGAAGGAACAAGGCACCAATTCAGAGGAGGAAGGCAACTTAGGTAATGGCACAATATGTATCATCTTGGAAAACCTATCACAAATCACCCAGATGACGGTCATTCTCTGAGAAACAGGGAGGTCGGAAATGAAATCCATAGAGATATGGGTCCATGGTCTCTTGGGCACAGGCAATGGCATCAACAAACCACTAGAGCGAGAGCAAGGCTTGGAGCGAGAGCAAGTCCCGCAGGACTGCACAAATTCCCTGACATCACGAGACAAGGTAGGCCACCAAAAGGACCGACTAACCAAGTCTCTGGTACCAAAAATTCCGGGATGACCGGTCAGCGCGGAACAATGAATCTCAGACATCACACTCTTTTTCCACTGGTACGGGACAAACAATTTCCCAACAGGGCAGCGCTCGGGCTTATCCTCCTGACACCCCTCCAGAGCCAGTCTCAAACTGGGCGAGATTGCGGAAAGAACTATACCCTCTTTCAAAATAACAGAAGGATCAGATAACTCAGGAGAGTCCGCCAGGAAACTCCGCGAGAGGGCATCCGCCTTAACATTCTTAGTGCCAGGAAGAAATGAAACCACAAAATTAAAACGTGTGAAAAACAAGGCCCATCTGGCCTGTCTAGGATTAAGTCGCTTGGCAGATTCCAGATAAACCAGATTCTTATGGTCCGTAAGGACCACCACCTGATGTTTGGCTCCCTCCAGCCAATGTCTCCACTCTTCAAAAGCCCACTTCATGGCCAATAACTCCCGATTACCCACGTCATAATTACGTTCAGTAGGAGAAAATTTTCGAGAGAAAAAGGCACAAGGGTTACTTTTAGAGGTCTCTGGATCTCTTTGGGACAAAACGGCACCTGTCCCAATTTCAGAGGCATCAACCTCCACCTGAAATGGTAGAGAAACATCAGGCTGCCGTAGAACAGGAGCAGAAGTGAATCTCTGCTTAAGTTCCTGAAATGCAGAGACTGCCTCAGGAGGCCAATTCACCACATCAGAACCCTTTTTGGTCAAATCAGTTAAAGGTTTAACAATAACCGAGAAATTACCAATAAATTTACGATAAAAATTGGCAAAACCCAAAAATCTTTGAAGAGCCTTTAATGAAGTAGGTTGGACCCAATCACAGATGGCCTGAACCTTGACCGGGTCCATTTCAATAACAGATGGGGACAAAATGAATCCCAAAAATGAGATCCTCTGTACGCCAAAAAGACACTTTGATCCCTTCACATACAGAGCATTCTCTCTCAAAATCTGGAACACAGTTCGAACATGTTTCACATGAGAGTCCCAGTCATTGGAAAAAATCAAGATATCATCCAAATAAACAATCAGAAATTTATCCACAAAATCCCTGAAAATGTCATTCATGAAGGACTGGAAGACAGAAGGAGCATTAGTGAGCCCAAAGGGCATCACAAGGTACTCAAAATGCCCTCAGGGGTATTAAATGCCGTCTTCCATTCATCCCCGTGCTTAATACGAATAAGGTTATATGCCCCCCTGAGGTCAAGCTTGGTAAACCAAGTAGCATTTTTCCCTGGAAAACAGGTCAGAAATCAAGGGTAACGGATATTGATATTTCACAGTAATATTGTTCAAAAGACGATAATCAATACACGGCCTTAATGAACCATCCTTTTTGGCCACAAAGAAAAAAACGGCACCTAAGGGTGAAAAGGATGGTCTGATATGACCCTTCTCCAATGACTCCTTGATATAAGACCGCATAGCGTCATGTTCAGGTACAGACAAGTTAAAAAGGGCGACCTTTAGGGAATTTACTACCAGGCACTAATTCAATAGCGCAGTCATAGCTCCTATGGGGAGGCAAGGATGCAGATTTACTTTCGCTAAACACATCAGAAAAATCAATCAAAAAGTCAGAACATCCTGAGCCTGGGTGAGGCAGAAAAAACAGGAGTGTTGGTATTAACACATTGGCAGCCCCAACTGGTTACAGACACAGTTTTAAAATCCAAAACAGGAATATGAGACTGCAACCAAGGGAAACCCAGTACGATAATATCATGCAGATTATACAGAACCAAAAATTTGCAGCACTCCTGATGATCAGGTTCAACCCTCATTATCACCTGAGTAGAGAACTAAGGTTTATTCTCAGCCAAAGGGGTAGAATCGATCCCCAGTAGGGGAATAGACTTCTGTAGGGGTATCAAGGGAAACCCACAACGTTTAGCAAAATCATAATCCATCAGGTTAATAGCTGCTCCAGAATCAACGAAAGCCTGAGCAGAAAACGAGGACAGAGAGCATATCAGAGTGACAGTTAATAAAAACTTAGTCTGAACACTACCCAAGACAACTGAGCGTGCAAAACGTCTTCCCCGCTTAGGGCAGACTGAAATAGCATGAGAGGCATTACCACAGTAGAAACATAACCCATTGCGCTTTCGAAACTCATGACGCTGTGCCCCAGACACCACTCTATCACACTGCATGGATTCAGAAGCAGGTTCACAAGGCAACACCATTCCACGCATACTTGTCCGCTCACGCAAACGTCTGTCAATTTGAATCGCTAATGACATAGAATCATTGAGACCAGAGGGGACAGGGAATCCCACCATAACATCCTTTACATTATCTGACAGACCCTTCCGAAAAAGGGCCGCCAAAGCGTCGTCATTCCATTTGGTCAGGACTGCCCACCTACGGAATCTCTGACAGTATAACTCAGCGTCATCAAGCCCCTGATTTAATGCCAACAAGGTTTTTTTCAGCTTGATCAGTGACATTAGGCTCATCGTACAATAACCCCAAAGCCTGAAAAAATGCATCAACATCACTCAAAACAGGATCCCCAGGTGTCAGGGAAAAAGCCCAATCCTGAGGATCGCCGCGCAGGAGAGAGATGACAATTTGAACCTGCTGCGCTGCGTTCCCTGAGGACTTAGATTTTAAGGCAAAAAACAATTTACAATTATTTTTGAAATTCTGAAACTTAGCTCGATCCCCCAAAAACAAATCTGGCATGGGAATCCTAGGTTCCACAACAGGCAACCTAGCAAGATATGCAGCAATACTCTGAACCTCAGTGGCAAGCTGATCCACACGGCCAGACAACTGTGCAAACTCCATTGAGAGAAAAAATCCTCCCCAGCACCCAGAGATACAGAGGGAAAAAAAAAAAATGCAACAAACAGAAAAATATCTCTGACAACTCTGACAACTGTTTTTTCTTTCACAATATTTTTCCCTTCTGTGAGTACCATACAACTTTAAATTTTAGGCCGGTGATACTGTTATGTTTCGGTAACTGAGGAGTGCAGGTAAAAAAGGCAATACACCAGAGCAGTTGGAATCTATGAGATTGCAGTACCCTGACTAACCACCACAACTAGAGGCAGCCGTGGAGCGTTCCTACGTTGGTCCTAGACGCCTCGTCACAGCCTGAGAAACTAACTACACCTAAAGATAGAAATAGGAAAGCTATCTGCCCCGGAGCAGATCCCCAAAGAACATAGAAAGCCCCCAAACATGTAATGGCTGTTAGACAAGAAGAAATACTGACACAGACAGAAAATAGTATGAGCAAACGTTGGGGCCCAAACTAACTAAATAGAAAAGGATAGGAAGGGTACTTACTGCAATCCCAAAAAACCCTGCAAAGCACCAACTCTACTAATTTCAAAAACACCTGAGATCACACGACCTCTACCACCTAAATTAGTTCTCTGGTGTAACAAAATCAAAACAGCAGCCACTGAAGAAACTGGAAAAAGCAAAAGTACAAACATCAGTGGCTGAACTAAACTGAGAGGGCAAAAGCCCCCGGAGGGGACCCTGAAGGCCCCCACAGAAGTGCAGGACAAAATGCAAAAACAAAGCACAAAAACAAAAAGAAGAAAATGTCTTATCTGTTAGCAGGAGATGCAGACACGACACAGCAGGCTACAAGGGAAACAGGAATCATGGAGTGAGACCAGAACAATTGATCACCGGCAACCCTGATGGGAAGGCGACTCCCTTATATAAGACCAGTCAGTAACACCTGATTCCCACTCCTCACAATCTTCACTGGACAGTCCAGTACCGCTTGTAACCACCAGAGGGAGCCTCTGCTCAGAACTCATTTCAAGTCCATTCACAACAGACAGCCCAGATCGGAAGGTGGCAAAAATGGCATATGTTGAGGTGTATAATGGATGTAAAGCAGCTGCAAATGGAGGAATTTGAGAAGTCAGAGGAAGAGGAGGACAAAGCGAGCCATTTTTCTGGCAACCTATGTGTCATCAGGGGAAGGTGGGACAAAATCCTTTGAAACCCATGCATGTTTCATTTTAATGAAGGTTAGATCATCAACATTTTGAGTCGACAGATGGGTCCTTCTTTCTGTCCGGATTGATCCTGCAGCCTTGAAGACTCTTTCAGATAGCACACTACCAGCAGGACAAGCGAGCTCCTGTAAGGCATATTGTGCCAATTCAGGCCAGGTGTCCAGTTTACAGGCCCAGTAGTCAAAGGGGAATGACAGCTGAGGGAGAACATCAATAGGGAGGAGAAGTAATTTGTAACCATAGTTGACAACTGCTGTCTCCTGTCTGTTGCTATAGATTCCTGATTACCAGGCATGTGAGCTGTCCTGGAGAAATCAGTCCACAACATGGTCATGAAACCCCTGTCTCCAACGCCACTTCGGCTGTGTGCACCACAAACACCTCTTCCATTTGGCCCAGTACGGCTCATGGTAGAATCTGCACCGTTGCTGTTTGCTGGAAATGCCTCTAACAAACGGTTTACCAGCGTTGCTTGTTTGTTGGCCAATATTAGCTCTAGGTTCTCCTGTGGCATTATGTTCTGTAATTTGCCTTTATAGCGTGGATCGAGGATGCTGACCAACCAGTAGTCGTCATCCTTCATAATTTTGGCAATGTGGGGGTCCCTTTTTAGGATCCGCAAGGCATGAACACACATTTGGGCAAATGTTCCAGGTGTCAGTGATGCATTGCCAGTGGTGGGTGAAGGAGAACATTCTGCCAAATCCACATCCCTCCAGTCACGCACAAACCCTGGACCTGAACTTGGCAAGCCAACATTTTCTCTTGCCCCCTGAGAAGCATCCTCCTCCCCAAAATTAACATTCCCTCCCTCCTCCTCCTCCTCCTCTTCCTCTTCTTCCTCCACCTCGTCCAGAACATTTCCCTGATCAGACAGTGGCTGACTGTCATCAAGGCTTCCCTCCTCCTCCTCTTCCTCCTCCGCTGCAGACGCCTGATCCTTAATGTGTGTCAAAGTTTGCAGGAGCAGACGCATAAGTGGGATGCTCATGCTTATCATGGTGTCGTCTGCGCTTACCAGCCGTGTACATTCCTCAAAACACTGAAGGACTTTACAGAGGTCTTTCAGCTTTGACCACTGCACATCCGACAACTCCATGTCTGTCTTCAAACTGCCTGCCCGTGTATCCTCCCACAAATGCATTACAGTCTGCCTCTGTTCGCACAGCCTCTCAACCATGTGCATGGTGGAGTTCCACCTTGTTGCAACGTCTATGATTAGGTGGTGCTTGGGGAGGTGGAGCGATCGCTGCAGCCTCTGCATACGACTGAAGTCTACGGGCGAGTGACGGATGTGCGAGAACAGACTTTGCACTTTATGGAGCCTTGCTGTTAACTCCGGATAATTATTTAAGAAGCACTGCACCACCAGGTTCAAGGTGTGAGCCAGGCAAGGTATGTGTCTGAGTTTTGCCACAGCTATTGCCGTCACAAAATTATGGCCGTTATCACTGACTACCTTGCCTGGCTCGAGATGTAGACTGCCCAGCCATGACTCAGTTTCTGGTTGCAAGTAGTCGGCCAGTACCTCCGCGGTGTGTCTGTTGTTGCCCAAAGACATCATTCTTAAAACAGCCTGCTGATGCTTACCATTAGCTGTTCGATAGTGGGACACTTCGTGTGCAACACTGGCAGTTGCGGATGGAGTGCTCGTGCGACTGCGCTCTGGAGGAGGAGGGTCAAACGCCTACAGCCAACTGTTGCCTATACAGTGGGCTAGGCAGTACTGTCCCAGCGCCGCTGTCCCCTGTGGACCCTGCATCCACCACATTAACCCAGTGCGCAGTGATGGACATGTAACGGCCCTGGCCATGCCTACTGGCCCATGCATCTGTTGTGAGGTGAACCTTTCCACTCACTGATTGTTTGAGTGCATGGACAATGCGTTCTTTCACATGCAGGTGGTGGGCAGGGATGGCTTTTCTAGAAAAGAAGTGGCGACTGGGTAGGTCAAAGCGTGGGACAGCATAGGCCATGAGCTCTCGGAACGCTGCGCTTTCAACGAAATGGAAGGGCATCATCTCTAATGAGATCAGTTTGGCAATGTAGGCGTTCAAACCCAGTGTACGTGGATGAGAGGTTGAGTACTTTTTTGTCCTACTCAGAGTGTCTGGTAGGGTGAGCTGGACTTGAGAGCTGCATATGGGGGAACTATTGGTGGACATGACGGACTGAGAGGGGGTTGGTGATGGTGGTGGTGGTGCTGATGGCCTAGATGCAGTCTTTCGTTGCAAAACCATTGTGATTCCCTGACTGCTTTGGCCTTGCGACGACACATCAACATTTCTTGCTGGTGGTGTGCCAACCGGTGGGTTTACAGTGGGGGAAGCTATGGAGCGTTGCTGGCTAACTTCAGTCGGAGCAGGTACACATGTGCTACCTGAGGTTTTGTACTCCGTCCACGCTTGCAAATGCATGTTCAGTAACTGTCTAAGCATGCAACTGGTATACAAATTTCTGAGATTTTTCCCTCGGCTAAAGGTCCTTCGGCACTTCTTACAGATAACCTTTGCCTCATCAAAAGGATTTTGGTCAAAAAAGTGTCACACATTTTCAGGGTTTGCACGCTGTGCTAATTTGACCATCTGGCCAAGCTGTCCTGCAATTCTTTTTGTTTTTTAACACCTTTTTGGCCTGCTACGGGCCTGACAGAGAACCCCAGCTGCGATGTCGATACGAGCTGCGGATCCTCCTCCTCTTCTGAGCTATTGCCAGCGGCACCCTCTACCCCCTCTGGATGCCAATCAGGGTCAACAACTGGGTCATCCATCACTTCCTGTTCAATTTCATCTGCACCTTCCTCTGTGTCACCATGTAAGGTGGGATAGTATGTTGGAAGGGGCACCTGAGTTTCCTCAGGGTCACATTCTGGCTCAGCACACTGCGAGGGCAATGTAGTGCTCTGGTTGAATGTACCAGCACAATCTTCTAGCAGTGGCTGTGCATCAGTGCACTCCATGTCAGATTCATGTTGGACTGGGGAATTCAGAATTTGACTTGATAACCCAGGCATGGTATGTGAAAAGAGGTCCATGGAGTAATCTGAAGTGTGGCCTGCCGCATCCTTCAATTTTGTGGGGTGGAAGGACACAAGGAAAGGGGTTGCTCCTGACCAGAAGCCTGCACTGACGACTGAGTGCTTGGAGGTTTTGAAACTTCAGAAGAGGAGGAGATAGAGCTGGAGGCTGTTTCGGCAATGTAAACCAAAACCTGTTCCTGATGCTACGGCTTTAAAAGCGGTTTACGTAATCCCAGAAAAGGTAGCCTTCCAGGCCTTCTGGAGTCAGAGTGCTATTGTGCTTTTGCCACTACAAGCAGATGCACCACCACCAACACCATCAGTACCAGTTGGCCCCCCCTGACCACGTCCGCGGCCTCTTCCACCATACTTCCTCATGTTTGTGGAAATGTACCCAAAATAACTGCAGATATATGGTACTGTATGAGAAGCGTACAGCTGTATAGAGTGAAGGTGAAAAATTTTAATCTCCGTATATATTTGCGGAGTAACAGACACAAACTCTAAGAGTCACAGTATGGATTACACGGAATATAAAAACCAAAAAAGTGTACAGTATCAGAAGCGCACAGCCGTATACAGTGTTGGGGGAATAGTGAATCTCCGTATGTATTTCAGGAGTAAGACAAACGGTCAGAGGCCCTGTCTGGATAACATCAGAATATGAAAATCAGAAAAAGTGTACTCTATCAGTAGTGTACAGCTGTATACAGTGTTGAGGGGATTTTAAATCTCCGTATATATTTCAGCAATAAGACACACGGTCACAGGCCCAGTCTGGATAACACCAGAATATGAAAATCAAAAAGTGTACTCTCTCTGTAGCGTACATCTGTATACAGTGTTGGGGGAATTTTAAATCTCTGTATATATTTCAGCAGTTAGACACACGGTCACAGACCCAGTCTGGAAAACACCAGAATATGAAAATCAGAAAAGTGTACTCTATCAGTAGCGTACAGCTGTATACAGTGTTGGGGGAATTTTAAATCTCCGTCTATATTTCAGGAGTAAGACAAACATTCAGAGGCCCTGTCTGGATAACATCAGAATATGAAAATCAGAAAAAGTGTACTCTATCAGTAGTGTACAGCTGTATACAGTGTTGAGGGGATTTTAAATCTCCGTATATATTTCAGCAGTAAGACACACGGTCACAGGCCCAGTCTGGATAACACCAGAATATGAAAATCAGAAAAGTGTACTCTCTCTGTAGCATACATCTGTATACAGTGTTGGGGGAATTTTAAATCTCTGTATATATTTCAGCAGTTAGACACACGGTCACAGACCCAGTCTGGAAAACACCAGAATATGAAAATCAGAAAAGTGTACTCTATCAGTAGCTACAGCTATATACAGTGTTGGGGGAATTTTAAATCTCCGTATATATTTCAGGAGTAAGACAAATGGTCAGAGGCCCTGTCTGGATAACACCAGAATATGAAAATCAAAAAAGTGTACTCTATCTGCAGCGTACAGCTGTATACAGTGGTGGGGGAATTGAAAATTTCCGTATAAATTTCAGGAGTAACACACACCGTCAGAGGCCCAGTCTGGATAACACCAAAATATGAAAATCAGAAAAGTGTACTGTATCAGTAGCGTACAGCTGTATACAGTGTTGGGGGGATTTTAAATCTCCGTATTTATTTCAGCAGTAAGACATACGGTCACAGGCCCAGTCTGGATAACACCAGAATATGAAAATCAGAAATGTGTACTCTATCAGTAGCGTACAGCTGTATACAGTGTTGGGGGAATTGTAAATCTCCGTATATATTTCAGCAGTAACACAAACGGTCAGAGGCCCAGTCAGGATAAAACCAGAATATGAAAATCAGAAAAGTGTACTCTGTCAGTAGGGAACAGCTGTGTACAGTGTTGGGGGAAATTTAAATCTCCATATACATTTCAGCAGTAAGACACACGGTCACAGGCCCAGTCTGGATAACACCAGAATATGAAAATCAGAAAAGTGTACTCTATCAGTAGCATACAGCTATATACAGTGTGGGGGGAATTGTAAATCTCCGTATATATTTCAGCAGCAACACACACGGTCAGAGGCGCAGACAGGATAACACTAGAATATGAAAATCAGGAAAAGTGTACTATATCAGTAGCGTACAGCTGTATACAGTGTTGGGGGAATTGTAAATCACCGTATATATTTCAGCAGTACCACACACGGTCAGAGGCCCAGTAAGGATAACACCAGAATATGAAAATCAGAAAAGTGTACTCTATCAGTAGCTACAGCTGTATACAGTGTTGGGGGAATTTTAAATCTCCGTATATATTTCAGGAGTAAGACAAAGGGTCAGAGGTAGTGTTGAGCGATACGATAATGCAAATATCGGCTATCGGCCGATATTAGCTCTATCGGCCTTTCGATAATTTGTTTCGATATTTTCGTCTTATCGAATACCGGAATCGGATTTGTCACTGTCACTGTGAGTGTCCGTCGGTCGGGTCTGTCAGGAGTCAGCGGCACTTACCTGGCAGAAGATCTCCGGCGGTCACGTCCTGGACTGCTTGATGGCCGCCATTATCTTCTCCCTGGTGGTCACATGCAGATTTTCGCGATAACTGCAGTGACTGCTGGGTAATCCCGGCCGTAAACCAGTCCGATGACGTCACCGCCGGGGAAGCAGGTAATCAGCTGTGCTGCGCCGGGATTCTGATGTAGCAGAGCTGGATCGTCGTGGGACACTCGTTACTATGGACTGCTTCGGTCAGGTGGTATACAGTTCTTTTTTTTTTTTTTCATTTTTTTACAGGAGATCGATGGCGTCGCAGGATGAGACTGTAATAAAAGTAATGAAAACTGTGTTTTTTTTTTTTTAATTAAATTAAAAAACTTTTTTTATAAACATTCACCCGTCCGGGTACATAAACAATTTAACTATTTATCAACAATTTAACTATTTACATACAGGGACCCTGTCCGGGTTATTTATACTTCTTTGGCAGGGGTGTTCCAGGTACCACCTGGTACTCTTCTGATGCTTGCCAAACATCTGAGGCACCAAGGACCACCAGGACCTGATGACGTCGTGTGGCCTGTACAGTCAAGTCGTGACCCGCTATCTGGGTCTGTGTGGCCACCTCTTTCATCTCCCTCCGGTCTGGAACCCTATGTCCCTGACTGAACGAACCCCAGGGGCCTAACAGGCGCCGGGTACGGGCCAGCTATACTTATCATGTCCATAGCTGGGGCTGCTGAGGAGACCACTGAGGGAGGCTTGGGAGATTTACGGCGTGGGGTGGGCACTTTTGCAGAGGTCTGGATGTGGGAGGCTGAAGGCTCCGAGGGTCTCACAGGTTCCTGACACACTGGGGAGTAGGGGTCGCACCTGGTAACATTTAGGGCGTACCATCCATTGTAACCCCAGTGTCGGGTGTAAGTCACCAAGTCTCCTGGCAACAGGTCCCTCCCCGGGTGTCCTTCTGGGAGGTGAGCCTCCACGTCCCGCCAGTTCACAAAGACTTCTAAATAAAGTCCAGGCTCCTTGATGAAGCCCCAACCACCTTTCAATTTAAAGCTCCGTACTGCACCCTTACGCCGCGGCTCACACAGGGTTCCTTTATCCTTTCTCATCCGGTCCTTATCTGCCCGGTCCTTCTCCAGGTTACGTTGCCGAAGTTTTTGGGATTCTCGCTGCTCCCTTTGTCGCTCTGCTTCCCGCTCCCAACGTCTCCACTCTTCCTCCTGACGCCGGTTGAAATTCTCCTCCACCAGCTGCTCTATGTCTCCACCACTCCACTGCAGCTTACAGTGTCCGGTTTGCGGCAGCTCTCCTGTCGCCCCCCAGTCCTGGCGGCGCTCCCCTGCGGAGGAAGCAGACGGCTCTAAATCAGATGACAGTCGGGGCTCCGGTACAGGCAGGTAGTGCTCTGGTGCCTGCGCGGCCTCCTCCATGAGGACGGGTGTCGCTTCTTCTGTCTCAGCGACGGGGGCAGACAGCGGGATCTGGGGTGCTGACGGTGCTGCGGTTTTTGCAGGAACGGGTGCCTCCACTGCGACAACGTCAATCGGATCACATTGCAAGGACTCCTCTACTAGAACGGGTGCCTCACCTTCCGGTACAGACACTTCAGGTAAGAGGGATTGGCGCCGCTCCAAGTTTAGTTTTAGGGCACGCCAGCTCGCTTCCATCCTGGCGACCTCCTCCCGGTGCCGGGCCAGGCCTCTTAGGGTATCCGCCGCTTCTTGCAGCGTAGGAGGGTTTCCAGGCCGGGTGCCCAACGGTGGTTCCGTGGCGATCGGGTCGCTTCCGTGGGGGGAGAGCTCTGACTGCTCCATCCCTTCACACTTCTGCTCGTGTCCATTAGCCATCTCTGCCAAGTCACATGTGTCATCATTAGCATCTGGAGAGGGCCCCTCTTTTGTAGGGAGGCGGTACCTTCGTGTTAGTTTCCACACACTGAGGAGGATGAGGAGGCGGAACTGAAGAGCTGTGGGGCACGATCTTACATTGCAGTACCATTTAGAGCCATCGTTTTCGCGTCACTGAGTGAGTGTACAGTACACCCATGAAGAGCACGCCCTTCTTCTTCACCAGTGCCTCGTCGTGACGCAGATATGGTGGAAAAATGGCAAATACATTCTCTGATGATTTTAGCAATTCTCAAGCACAAAACCAGTTCAATTCAGGCACACAGGACTCGCTTATAGCGAGCTACAGAATCCTGTTCGTGACGCCCAAGTTGAGTCGCACAGAGCCAGAGGTTTTGGGGGTACTCGGCACCGAGCCCGTCGACTTCTATGGGGTATGTCACGGCTTTACCCGGCAATTGAATCAGAGTCTATTTTACTATGTAGAAGTGTATAAACTATAAATATATGTATATATATGTCACAATGACATGTATATATATATATATATATATGTATTCTATGGGTGTATATTTTGTGTTTACAACGTAAGAAAGGGTTTTTTTTGTTTCGATATTTTGTTCCCATAGACTTACATTGGACTTCCGCAATCGTAATCGGATAT
Source organism: Oophaga sylvatica (assembly GCA_033576555.1). Taxonomy (NCBI): domain Eukaryota; kingdom Metazoa; phylum Chordata; class Amphibia; order Anura; family Dendrobatidae; genus Oophaga; species Oophaga sylvatica. Next base: position 80,433 of record JARQOD010000872.1, read on the forward strand.
CGACGATATTTAGTGCTATCGGCGATACAATTTCGTACGATATTTTTGATATCGAGCAATATCGCTCACACTGTCAGAGGCCCATGTCTGGATAACACCAGAATATAGAAAATCAGAAAAGTGTACTCTCTCGCAGCGTACAGCTGTATACAGTGGTGGGGGAATTGAAAATTTCCGTATAAATTTCAGAGTAAACACACCGTCAGAGGCCCAGTCTGGATAACACCAAAATATGAAAATCAGAAAAGTGTACTCTTCAGTAGCGTACAGCTGTATACAGTGTTGGGGGATTTTAAATCTCCGTATATATTTCAGCAGTAAGACATACGGTCACAGGCCCAGTCTGGATAACACCAAAATATGAAAATCAGAAATGTGTACTCTATCAGTAGCGTACAGCTGTATACAGTGTTGGGGGAATTTGTAAATCTCCGTATATATTTCAGCAGTAACACAAACGGTCAGAGGCCCAGTCAGGATAAAACCAGAATATGAAAATCAGAAAAGTGTACTCTGTCAGTAGGAACAGCTGTATACAGTGTTGGGGAAAATTTAAATCTCCATATACATTTCAGCAGTAAACACACGGTCAAGGCCCAGTCTGGATAACACCAGAATATGAAAATCAGAAAAGTGTACTCTATCAGTAGCATACAGCTATATACAGTGTGGGGAGAATTTAAATCTCCGTATATATTTCAGCAGCAAAACACACGGTCAAGGCGCAGACGGATAACACTAGAATATGAAAATCAGAAAAGTGTACTATATCAGTAGCGTACAGCTGTATACAGTGTTGGGGAATTGTAAATCACCGTATATATTTCAGCAGTACCACACAACGGTCAGAGGCCCAGTAAGGATAACACCAGAATATGAAAATCAGAAAAGTGTACTCTATCAGTAGCTACAGCTGTATACAGTGTTGGGGGAATTTTAAATCTCCGTATATATTTCAGTGAAGTAAGACAAAGGGATCAGAGGTAGTGTTGAGCGATACGATAATGCAAAATATCGGCTATCGGCCGATATTAGCTCTATCGGCCTTTCGATAATTTGTTTCGATATTTTTCGTCTTATCGAATACCGGAATCGGATTTGTCACTGTCACTGTGAGTGTCCGTCGGTCGGGTCTGTCAGGAGTCAGCGGCACTTACCTGGCAGAAGATCTCCGGCGGTCACGTCCTGGACTGCTTGATGGCCGCCATTATCTTCTCCCTGGCGGTCACATGCAGATTTTCGCGATAACTGCAGTGACTGCTGGGTAATCCCGGCCGTAAACCAGTCCGATGACGTCACCGCCGGGGAAGCAGGTAATCAGCTGTGCTGCGCCGGGATTCTGATGTAGCAGAGCTGGATCGTCGTGGGACACTCGTTACTATGGACTGCGTCGGTCAGGTGGTATACAGTTCTTTTTTTTTTTTTTTCATTTTTTTACAGGAGATCGATGGCGTCGCAGGATGAGACTGTAATAAAAGTAATGAAAACTGTGTTTTTTTTTTTTAATTAAATTAAAAAACTTTTTTTATAAACATTCACCCATCCGGGTACATAAACAATTTAACTATTTATCAACAATTTAACTATTTACATACAGGGACCCTGTCCGGGTTATTTATACTTCTTTGGCAGGGGTGTTCCAGGTACCACCTGGTACTCTTCTGATGCTTGCCAAACATCCGAGGCACCAAGGACCGCCAGGACCTGATGACGTCGTGTGGCCTGTACAGTCAAGTCGTGACCCGCTATCTGGGTCTGTGTGGCCACCTCTTTCATCTCCCTCCGGGTCTGGAACCCTATGTCCCGGACTGAACGAACCCCAGGGGGCCTAACAGGCGCCGGTACGGGCCAGCTATACTTATCATGTCCATAGCTGGGGCTGCTGAGGAGACCACTGAGGGAGGCTTGGGAGATTTACGGCGTGGGGTGGCACTTTTGCAGAGGTCTGGATGTGGGAGGCTGAAGGCTCCGAGGGTCTCACAGGTTCCTGACACACTGGGGAGTAGGGGTCGCACCTGGTAACATTTAGGGCGTACCATCCATTGTAACCCCAGTGTCGGGTGTAAGTCACCAAGTCTCCTGGCAACAGGTCCCTCCCCGGGTGTCCTTCTGGGAAGTGAGCCTCCACGTCCCGCCGGTTCACAAAGACTTCTAAATAAAGTCCAGGCTCCTTGATGAAGCCCCAACCACCTTTCAATTTAAAGCTCCGTACTGCACCCTTACGCCGCGGCTCACACAGGGTTCCTTTATCCTTTCTCATCCGGTCCTTATCTGCCCGGTCCTTCTCCAGGTTACGTTGCCGAAGTTTTTGGGATTCTCGCTGCTCCCTTTGTCGCTCTGCTTCCCGCTCCCAACGTCTCCACTCTTCCTCCTGACGCCGGTTGAAATTCTCCTCCACCAGCTGCTCCATGTCTCCACCACTCCACTGCAGCTTACAGTGTCCGGTTTGCGGCAGCTCTCCTGTCGCCCCCCAGTCCTGGCGGCGCTCCCCTGCGGAGGAAGCAGACGGCTCTAAATCAGATGACAGTCGGGGCTCCGGTACAGGCAGGTAGTGCTCTGGTGCCTGCGCGGCCTCCTCCATGAGGACGGGTTGTCGCTTCTTCTGTCTCAGCGACGGGGGCAGACAGCGGATCTGGGGTGCTGACGGTGCTGCGGTTTTTGCAGGAACGGGTGCCTCCACTGCGACAACGTCAATCGGATCACATTGCAAGGACTCCTCTACTAGAACGGGTGCCTCACCTTCCGGTACAGACACTTCAGGTAAGAGGGATTGGCGCCGCTCCAAGTTTAGTTTTAGGCACGCCAGCTCGCTTCCATCCTGGCGACCTCCTCCCGGTGCCGGGCCAGGCCTCTTAGGGTATCCGCCGCTTCTTGCAGCGTAGGAGGGTTTCCAGGCCGGGTGCCCAACGGTGGTTCCGTGGCGATCGGGTCGCTTCCGTGGGGGGAGAGCTCTGACTGCTCCATCCCTTCACACTTCTGCTCGTGTCCATTAGCCATCTCTGCCAAGTCACATGTGTCATCATTAGCATCTGGAGAGGGCCCCTCTTTTGTAGGGAGGCGGTACCTTCGTGTTAGTTTCCACACACTGAGGAGGATGAGGAGGCGGAACTGAAGAGCTGTGGGGCACGATCTTACATTGCAGTACCATTTAGAGCCATCGTTTTCGCGTCACTGAGTGCGTGTACAGTACACCCATGAAGAGCACGCCCTTCTTCTTCACCAGTGCCTCGTCGTGACGCAGATATGGCGGAAAAATGGCAAATACATTCTCTGATGATTTTAGCAATTCTCAAGCACAAAACCAGTTCAATTCAGGCACACAGGACTCGCTTATAGCGAGCTACAGAATCCTGTTCGTGACGCCCAAGTTGAGTCGCACAGAGCCAGAGGTTTTGGGGGTACTCGGCACCGAGCCCGTCGACTTCTATGGGTATGTCACGGCTTTACCCGGCAATTGAATCAGAGTCTATTTTACTATGTAGAAGTGTATAAACTATAAATATATGTATATATATGTCACAATGACATGTATATATATATATATATATATATGTATTCTATGGGTGTATATTTTGTGTTTACAACGTAAGAAAGGGTTTTTTTTGGACTTCCGCAATCGGAATCGGATATCGACGATATTTAGTGCTATCGGCGAAACAATTTCGATACGATATTTTTAGATATCGAGCAATATCGCTCAACACTAGTCAGAGGCCCTGTCTGGATAACACCAGAATAAGAAAATCAGAAAAAGTGTACTCTCTCTGCAGCGTACAGCTGTATACAGTGGTGGGGGAATTGAAAATTTCCGTATAAATTTCAGGAGTAACACACACCGTCAGAGGCCCAGTCTGGATAACACCAAAATATGAAAATCAGAAAAGTGTACTCTATCAGTAGCGTACAGCTGTATACAGTGTTGGGGGGATTTTAAATCTCCGTATATATTTCAGCAGTAAGACATACGGTCACAGGCCCAGTCTGGATAACACCAAAATATGAAAATCAGAAATGTGTACTCTATCAGTAGCGTACAGCTGTATACAGTGTTGGGGGAATTGTAAATCTCCGTATATATTTCAGCAGTAACACAAACGGTCAGAGCCCAGTCAGGATAAAACCAGAATATGAAAATCAGAAAAGTGTACTCTGTCAGTAGGGAACAGCTGTATACAGTGTTGGGAAAATTTAAATCTCCATATACATTTCAGCAGTAAGACACACGGTCACAGGCCCAGTCTGGATAACACCAGAATATGAAAATCAGAAAAGTGTACTCTATCAGTAGCATACAGCTATATACAGTGTGGGGGGAATTGTAAATCTCCGTGTATATTTCAGCAGCAACACACACACGGTCAAGGCGCAGACAGGATAACACTAGAATATGAAAATCAGGAAAAGTGTACTATATCAGTAGCGTACAGCTGTATACAGTGTTGGGGGAATTGTAAATCTCCGTATATATTTCAGCAGTACCACACACGGTCAGAGGCCCAGTAAGGATAACACCAGAATATGAAAATCAGAAAAGTGTACTCTATCAGTAGCTACAGCTGTATACAGTGTTGGGGGAATTTTAAATCTCCGTATATATTTCAGGAGTAAGACAAAGGGTCAGAGGCCCTGTCTGTATAACACCAGAATATGAAAATCAGAAAAGTGTACTCTCTCTGCAGCGTACAGCTGTATACAGCGTTGGGGGAAATTTAAATCTCCATATATATTTCAGCAGTAACACAAACGGTCAGAGGCCCAGTCAGGATAACACCAGAATATGAAAATCAGAAAAGTGTACTCTGTCAGTAGCGTACAGCTGTATACAGTGTTTGGGGGAAATTTAAATCTCCATATACATTTCAGCAGTAAGAAACACGGTCACAGGCCCAGTCTGGATAACACCAGAATATGAAAATCATAAAAGTGTACTCTATCAGTAGCATACAGCTGTATACAGTGTTCGGGGAATTGTCAATCTCCGTATTTATTTCAGCAGTAAGACACACGGTCACAGGTCCAGTCTGGATAAGATCAGAATATGAAACTCAGAAAAAGTGTACTCTATCAGTAGCGTACAGCTGTAAAAGTGTGGGGGGAGTTGTAAATCTCCGTATATATTTGAGCAGCAACACACACGGTCAGAGGCGCAGACAGGATAACACTAGAATATGAAAATCAGGAAAAGTGTACTATATCAGTAGCGTACAGCTGTATACAGTGTTGGGGGAATTGTAAATCTCCGTATATATTTCAGCAGGTACACACACGGTCAGAAGCCCAGTAAGGATAACACCAGAATATGAAAATCAGGAATAGTGTACACTATCAGTAGCGTACAGCTGTATACAGTGTTGGGGGAATTTTAAATCTCCGTATATATTTCAGCAGTAAGAACACACGGTCACAGGCCCAGTCTGGATAACACCAGAATATGAAAATCATAAAAGTGTACTATATCAGTAGCGTACATGTTATGTTTCGGTAGCTGAGGAGTGCAGTAAAAAAAAGGCAATACACCAGAGCAGTTGGAATCTATGAGATTGTAGTACCCTGACTAACCACCACAACTAGAGGCAGCCATTGAGCATTCCTACGTTGGTCCTAGACGCCTCGTCACAGCCTGAGAAACTAACTACACCTAAAGATAGAAATAGGAAAGCTATCTGCCCCGGAGCAGAACCCCAAAGATAATAGAAAGCCCCCAAACATGTAATGGCTGTTAGACAAGATGAAATACTGACACAGAAAGAAAATAGTATGAGCAAACGTTGGGGCCCAAACTAACTAAATAGAAAAGGATAGGAAGGGTACTTACTGCAATCCCAGAAAACCCTGAAAAGCACCAACTCTACTAATTTCAAAATCACCTGAGATCACACGACCTCTACCACCTAAATTAGTTCTCTGGTGTAACAAAATCAAAACAGCAGCCACTGAAAAAACTGGAAAAAGCAAAAGTACAAACATCAGTGGCTGAACTAAACTGAGAGGGCAAAAGCCCCCGGAGGGGACCCAGAAGGCCCCCACAGAAGTGCAGGACAAAATGCAAAAATATAGCACAAAAACAACAAAAAAAAAGAAAATGTCTTATCTGTTAGCAGGAGATGCAGACACGACACAGCAGGCTACAAGGGAAACAGGAATGAAGGATTCAGACCAGAACAATTGATCACCGGCAACCCTGATGGGAAGGTGACTCCCTTATATAAGACCAGTCAGTAACACCTGATTCCCAGTCCTCACAATCTTCACTGGACAGACCAGAACCGCTTGTAACCACCAGAGGAAGCCTCTGCTCAGAACTCATCTCAAACCCATTCACAACAGTACCCCCCCCTTGAGGAGGGTCACCGAACCCTCATTTGAGCAACCAAGTCGGTCAGGATGAGGTCTATGATACGCACGGATGAGTCTCCTAGCATGGATGTCCGAAGCAAACACCCAAGAATTGTCTTCCTGACCATAACCTCTCCATTTAACCAAATACTGGAGTTTCCGTCTAGAAAAACGAGAATCTAATATTTTCTCAACCACATACTCCAGATTGCCCTCAACCAAAACAGGGTCAGGAGGCACAGCAGCAGGAACCACTGGCTCAACAAACCTCTTCAACAAGGACTTGTGGAACACGTTATGGATCTTAAATGTCCCTGGAAGAAGCAAACGAAAAGAAACAGGATTAATAATCTCCATGATCTTATAAGGTCCAATGAACCTAGGCTTAAATTTAAAAGATGATACTCTCATAGGAATATTCTTTGAGGACAACCAGACCAAGTCCCCCACTTTAAACCGAGGACGATCAGTCCTATGCCGGTTAGCAAACCGCTGGGCCCTCTCCTGAGAGAGGGACAACCTCTCCACCACCTGGTCCCAAATCTGTTGCATACGCTCCACAACAGAGTCAACACCTGGACAGACAGAAGCCTCCGTCTGTCCTGAAGAAAATCGAGGGTGAAACCCAGAATTACAGAAAAACTGAGACATCAAAGTGGCAGAGCTAGCCCTATATTAAGAGCAAACTCAGCCAAAGGCAAAAAAGAGACCCAGTCATCCTGATCAGCAGACACAAAGCATCTTAGATAAGTCTCCAATGTCTGGTTTGTTCTCTCAGTTTGACCATTGTCTGAGGATGAAATGCCGAGGAGAAAGACAGTTGAACACCCAGTTTAGAACTAAAAGTCCTCCAAAATCTGGAAACAAACTGGACTCCTCTGTCAGACACAATGTTCTCAGGAATGCCGTGTAAACGAACCACGTGCTGAAGGAACAAAGGCACCAATTCAGAGGAGGAAGTGCAACTTAGGTAATGGCACAAGATGTATCATTTTGGAAAACCTATCACAAATTACCCAGATGGTGGTCATTCTCTGAGAAACAGGAAGGTCGGAAATTAAATCCATAGAGATATGGGTCCATGGTCTCTTGGCACAGGCAATGGCATCAACAAACCACTAGAGCGAGAGCAAGGCTTGGAGCGAGAGCAAGTCCCGCAGGACTGCACAAATTCCCTGACATCACGAGACAAGGTAGGCCACCAAAAGGACCGACTAACCAAGTCTCTGGTACCAAAAATTCCGGGATGCCCAGCCAATGCGGAACAATGAATCTCAGACATCACACTCTTTTTCCACTGGTCCGGGCAAACAATTTTCCAACAGGGCAGCGCTCGGGCCTATCCTCCTGGCACCCCTCCAGAGCAAGTCTCAAATTGGGCGAGATGGCGGAAAGAATTACACCCTCTTTCAAAATAACAGAAGGATCAGATAACTCAGGAGAGTCCGCAAGGAAACTCCTCGAGAGGGCATCCGCCTTAACATTCTAGTGCCAGGAAGAAAGGAAACCACAAAATTAAAACGTGTGAAAAACAAGGCCCACCTGCCTGTCTAGGATTGAGTCGCTTGGCAGATTCCAGATAGACCAGATTCTTATGGTCCGTAAGGACCACCACCTGATGTTTGGCTCCCTCCAGCCAATGTCTCCACTCTTCAAAAGCCCACTTCATGGCCAATAACTCCCGATTACCCACGTCCTAATTACGTTCAGTAGGAAAAATTTTCGAGAGAAAAAGGCACAAGGGTTACTTTTAGAGGTCTCTGGATCTTTTTGGGACAAAACGGCACCTGCCCCAATTTCAGAGGCATCAACCTCCACCTGAAATGGCAGAGAAACATCAGGCTGCCGTAGAACAGGAGCAGAAGTGAATCTCTGCTTAAGTTCCTGAAATGCAGAGACTGCCTCAGGAGGCCAATTCACCACATCAGAACCCTTTCTGGTCAAATCAGTTAATGGTTTAACAATAACCGAGAAATTACCAATAAATTTACGACAAAAATTGGCAAAACCCAAAAATCTCTGAAGAGCCTTTAATGAAGTAGGTTGGACCCAATCACAGATGGCCTGAACCTTGACCGGGTCCATTTCAATAACAGATGGGGACAAAATGAATCCCAGAAATGAGATCCTCTGTACGCCAAAAAGACACTTTGATCCCTTCACATACAGAGCATTCTCTCTCAAAATCTGGAATACAGTTCGAACATGTTTTCACATGAGAGTCCCAGTCATTAGAAAAAATCAAGATATCATCCAAATAAACAATCAGAAATTTGTCCACAAAATCCCTGAAAATGTCATTCATGAAGGACTGAAGACGGAAGGAGCATTAGTGAGCCCAAAGGGCATCACTAGGTACTCAAAATGCCCTTCAGGGGTATTGAATGCCGTCTTCCATTCATCCCCGTGCTTAATGCGAATAAGGTTATACGCCCCCCTGAGGTCAAGCATGGTAAACCAAGTAGCGTTTATTCACCCTTGAAAACAGGTCAGAAATCAAGGGTAACGGGTATTGATATTTCACAGTAATATTGTTCAAGAGATGATAATCAATACACGGCCTTAATGAACCATCTTTTTTGGCCACAAAGAAAAAACCGGCACCTAAGGGTGAAGAGGATGGTCTGATATGACCCTTCTCCAATGATTCCTTGATATAAGACCGCATAGCGTCATGTTCAGGTACAGACAAGTTAAAAAGGCGACCTTTAGGAATTTAACTACCCGGCACTAATTCAATAGCGCAGTCATAGCTCCTATGGGGAGGCAAGGATGCAGATTTACTTTCGCTAAACACATCAGAAAAATCAATCAAAAAGTCTGGAACATCCTGAGCCTGGGGGGAGGCAGAAAAAACAGGAGTGTTGGTATTAACACATTGGCAGCCCCAACTGGTTACAGACACAGATTTCCAATCCAAAACAGATTATGAGACTGTAACCAAGGGAAACCCAGCACGATAATGTCATGCAGATTATACAGAACCAAAAATTTGCAGCACTCCTGGTGATCAGGTTCAACCCTCATTATCACCTGAGTAGAAAACTGGGGTTTATTCTCAGCCAAAGGGGTAGAATCGATCCCCAGTAGGGAATAGACTTCTGTAGGGGTATCAAGGGAAACCCACAACGTTTAGCAAAATCATAATCCATCAGGTTAATAGCTGCTCCAGAATCAACGAAAGCCTGAGCAGAAAATGAGGACAGAGAGCATATCAGAGTGACAGTTAATAAAAACTTAGTCTGAACACTACCCAAGACAACTGAGCGTGCAAAACGTCTTCCCCGCTTAGGGCAGACTGAAATAGCATGAGAGGCATCACCACAGTAGAAACATAACCCATTGCGCTTTCGAAAACTCATGACGCTGTGCCCCAGACACCACTCTATCACACTGGATGGGTTCAGAAGCTGGTTCACAAGGCAACACCATACCACGCATACTTCTCCGCTCACGCAAACGTCTGTCAATTTGAATCGCTAATGACATAGAATCATTGAGACCAGGGGGGACAGGGAATCCCACCATAACATCCTTTACATTATCTGACAGACCCTTCCGGAAAGGGCTGCCAAAGCGTCGTCATTCCATTTGGTCAGGACTGCCCACCTACGGAATCTCTGACAGTATAACTCAGCGTCATAAGGCCCCTGATTTAATGCCAACAAGGCTTTTTCAGCTTGATCAGTGACATTAGGCTCATCGTACAATAACCCAAAGCCTGAAAAAATGCATCAACATCACCCAAAACAGGATCCCAGGTGTCAGGGAAAAAGCCCAATCCTGAGGATCGCCGCGCAGGAGAGAGATGATAATTTGAACCTGCTGCGCTGCGTTCCCTGAGGACTTAGATTTAAGGCAAAAAACAATTTACAATTATTTTTGAAATTCTGAAACTTAGCTCGATCCCCTAAAAACAAATCTGGCATGGGAATCCTAGGTTCCACAAACAGCAACCTAGCAAGATATGCAGCAATACTCTGAACCTCAGTGGCAAGCTGATCCACACGGCCAGACAACTGTGCAACTCCATTGGGAGAAAAGATCCTCCCCAGCACCCAGAGATACAGAGGGAAAAAAATGCAACAAACAGAAAAATATCTCTGACAACTCTGACAACCTTTTTTCTTTTCACAATATTTTTTCCCTTCTGTGAGTACCATACAAATTTCAATTTTTGAGGCCGTGATACTGTTATGTTTCGGTAGCTGAGGAGTGCAGGTAAAAAAAAGGCAATACACCAGAGCAGTTGGAATCTATGAGATTGCAGTACCCTGACTAACCACCACAACTAAGGCAGCCGTGGAGCGTTCCTACGTTGGTCCTAGACACCCTCGTCACAGACTGAGAAACTAACTACACCTAAAGATAGAAATAGGAAAGCTATCTGCCCCGGAGCAGAACCCCAAAGATAATAGAAAGCCCCCAAACATGTAATGGCTGTTAGACAAGATGAAATACTGACACAGAAAGAAAATAGTATGAGCAAACGTTGGGGCCCAAACTAACTAAATAGAAAAGGATAGGAAGGGTACTTACTGCAATCCCAGAAAAACCCTGAAAAGCACCAACTCTACTAATTCAAAATCACCTGAGATCACACGACCTCTACCACCTAAATTAGTTCTCTGGTGTAACAAAATCAAAACAGCAGCACTGAAAAAACTGGAAAAAGCAAAAGTACAAACATCAGTGGCTGAACTAAACTGAGAGGCAAAAGCCCCCGGAGGGGACCCAGAAGGCCCCCACAGAAGTGCAGGACAAAATGCAAAAATATAGCACAAAAACAACAAAAAAAAAAGAAAATGTCTTATCTGTTAGCAGGAGATGCAGACACGACACAGCAGGCTACAAGGAAACAGGAATGAAGGATTCAGACCAGAACAATTGATCACCGGCAACCCTGATGGGAAGGTGACCCCTTATATAAGACCAGTCAGTAACACCTGATTCCCAGTCCTCACAATCTTCACTGACAGACCAGAACCGCTTGTAACCACCAGAGGAAGCCGCTGCTCAGAAACTCATCTCAAACCCATTCACAACACGTACAGCTGTATACAGTGTTGGGGGAATTGTAAATCTCAGTATATATTTCAGCAGTAACACACACGGTCAGAGGCCCAGTAAGGATAACACCAGAATATGAAAATCAGAAAAGTGTACTCTATCAGTAGCTACAGCTGTATACAGTGTTGGGGAATTTTAAATCTCCGTATAAATTTCAGGAGTAAGACAAACGGTCAGAGGCCCTGTCTGGATAACACCAGAAATATGAAAATCAGAAAAAGTGTACTCTCTCTGCAGCGTACAGCTGTATATAGTGTTGGGGAAATTTAAATCTCCATATATATTCAGCAGTAACACAAACGGTCAGAGGCCCAGTCAGGATTACACCAGAATATGAAAATCAGAAAAGTGTACTCTGTCAGTAGCGTACAGCTGTATACAGTGTTGGGGGAAATTTAAATCTCCATATACATTTCAGCAGTAAGAAACACGGTCACAAGGCCCAGTCTGGATAACACCAGAATATGAAAATCATAAAAGTGTACTCTATCAGTAGCATACAGCTGTATACAGTGTTCGGGGAATTGTCAATCTCCGTATTTATTTCAGCAGTAAGACACACGGTCACAGGCCCAGTCTGGATAGCATCAGAAAATGAAACTCAGAAAAAGTGTACTCTATCAGTAGCGTACAGCTGTATAAAGTGTGGGGGGAGTTGTAAATCTCCGTATATATTTCAGCAGCAACACACACGGTCAGAGGCGCAGACAGGATAACACTAGAATATGAAAATCAGGAAAAGTGTACTATATCATAGCGAAACAGCTGTATACAGTGTTGGGGGAATTGAAAAATCTCCGTATAATTTCAGGAGTAAGACAAAGGGTCAGAGGCCCTGTCTGGATAAACCAGAATATGAAAATGAGAAATAGTGTACTCTATCAGTAGCGTACAGCTGTAACAGTGTTGGGGAATTTTTAAATCTCCGTATATATTTCAGCAGTAAGACACAGGGTTTCACAGGCCCAGTCTGGATAACACCAGAATATGAAATCATAAAATTGTACTCTATCAGAAAGCGTACAGCTGTATACAGTGTTGGGGAATGTAAATCTCCGTATATATTTCAGCAGTAACACACACGGTCAGAGGCCCAGTAAGGATAACACCAGAATATGAAAATCAGAAAAGTGTACTCTATCAGTAGCTACAGCTGTATACAGTTTTTGGGGGAATTTTAAATCTCCGTATATATTTCAGGAGTAAGACAAACGGTCAGAGGCCCTGTCTGGATAACACCAGAATAATGAAAATCAGAAACTTTTACTCTCTCTGTAGCGTACAGCTGTATACAGTGTTGTGGGGAAATTTAAATCTCCATATATATTTCAGCAGTAACACAAACGGTAAGAGGCCCAGTCAGGATAACCCATAATATGAAAATCAGAAAAGTTACTCTGTCAGTACGAAACAGCTGTATACAGTGTTGAGGAAATTTAAATCTCCATATACATTTCAGCAGTAAGAAACACGGTCCCCAGGCCAGTCTGGATAACACCAGAATATGAAATCATAAAAGTGTACTCTATTCAGAAAGCATAAAAGCTGTATACAGTGTTCGGGGAATTGTCAATCTCCGTATTTATTTCAGCAATAAGACACACGGTCACAGGCCCAGTCTGGATAGCATCAGAATATGAAACTCAGAAAAAGTGTACTCTATCAGTAGCGTACAGCTGTATAAAGTGTGGGTGGGAGTTGTAAATCTCCGTATATATTCAGCAGAAAACACACACCGGGGTCAGAGGCCAGACAGAATAACACTAGAATATGAAAATCAGGAAAAGTGTACTATATCAGTAGCGTACAGCTGTATACAGTGTTGGGGGAATTGTAAATCTCCGTATATATTTCAGCAGGTACACACACGGTCAGAAGCCCAGTAAGGATAACACCAGAATATGAAAATCAGGAGTATGTACTCTATCATAGCGTACAGCTGTATACAGTGTTGGGGAATTTTAAATCTCCGTATATATTTCAGCAGTAAGACACACGGTCACAGGCCCAGTCTGGATAACACCCAGAATATGAAAATCATAAAAGTGTACTCTATCAGTAGCGTACAGCTGTATGCAGTGTTGGGGAATTTTAAATCTCCGTATATATTTCAGGAGTAACACACACACGCTCTCTCACTATGGATTTAACCGTAATAAGAAGGCAGAAAAACGGTACTTATCAGAAGATACCAGCTGTATACGGTTTTGGGAGAAATTGAAATCTCGTATATATTTCCGGAGTCACACACAGATAGTCAGCATGTATTTGTCCGTGATACCAGCCGGTAACACGGTAGTGTGAGGAGCGTACAGCTCTATACGGTGTGGGAAAAATGAAGAAGACTCGGTAACTGTGCAGAAAAAATGAAGAAAAGTATTAGTTGCTGTGTAGTTGCTGTGTTAAAAAGCAGTCTGCACAGCAGTGCACCACACACCAATACAGGTAGCAAGCAACCTAATAATCTGCTCTGCTACTCCACAAAAGAAATTTCCCCCTTCTCACTGGCAGGCGGCCTAATATTCATCTCTGCTGCTCCACACAAGAAATTATCCCCCTTCTCGCTGGCAGGCAGCCTAATAATCAGCTCTGCTGCTCCACACAAGAAATTTCCCCTTCTCACTGGCAGGCAGCCTAATAATCAGCTCTGTTGCTCCACACAAGCAATTCCTCCCCTGTGACTGGCAGGCAGCCTAAGAACCAGCGCTGCTGCACACAAGAAATTCCTCCACTGTCACTGCACACTAAGTGTACAGCTAATCGCTATCTGCAGAAGCAGTGAATTAGTTGTTTTTTCCTGCCTAACGCTCTCCCTGCTGAGAACCAGCATCAGCAACCTTTCCCTTCACTCGGCAGAAGTAAAATGGCACTCGACTGTGAGGGATTTTATATGCACTGTGACGCCACACAAAGCAAGCCAATCACTGTAATGCATGGACGTACCCAGGATCAAAACTAGGGGGGGGGGAAGCCAATGTCGCATCTTATACCGTTTACATCATATACACTGTACATTATCCTGCATATTAGGTATGGAGCATTAGAACTGTTGTATATTTGTATAATACAGCAGTGTATGCGACACTACGCTGTATATACCATATATTATACATGGCAGTTGCGCTCATGGACAGGGGGTACCAGCAAGTCCAAGGATTGCAGTGCGATTCCTCGCATGAGTTTATACGGCCGTCTGTCTATGCCCTTGTTATAATAATACTGAAATATTAATCTATTATTAAAGTATTAAGGAGCTCACAAGCAAAAAAAAGCCCCCTACCTCCCCTGTCCCCCACCCACACCCCAACAGGCCCATCGTCTCACATGCACCCCTTAGTGTTCTGTCCCACTGACCCCACAATACCCCCATCCTCTCACATGCACCCCTCAGTGCTCTGTTGCCCCTCCCCACTTCAGTCCCCACAATACCCCCATCCTCTCACAGTACACCCCCAGTGCCCTAGCCCCACAATTACCCCATCCTCTTACATTCAACCCCAGTGACCTGTCCACCCTCCCTCACAATACCCCATAACTCTCACATCAACCCCTGTGCGCCAGCCCCCCACATCCCCCCATCCTCTCACTAGCACCCCTCAGTGCTCTGTTGCCCCTCCCCACTTCAGTCCCCACAATACCCCCATCCTCTCACAGTAAACCCCCAGTGCCCTAGCCCCACAATACCCCATCCTCTTACATTCAACCCAGTGACCTGTCCACCCTCCCTCACAATGCCCCATCCTCTCACATTAACCCCCCAGTGCCCTAGCCCCCACAATACCCCCATCCTCTTACATTTCACCCAGTGCCTTGTACCCCTCCCCCACAGTACCCCCATCCTCTCACATTCCCCCATAGTGACCATGACATGCCTGAGCAGAATGAATTTAATAAATTCCATCCCCTCTTACCATGAAGCTTGCAGGTAGTGGCTGAGGCAGGAGCAGGAAGTGTCCAGTGTATGCACACAGAGGGCACTAGGACCCAGTGTGGCTGAGACAACCAAGCCTGCAGGCAGAAAGTGAAACTACAGCTGCTGCAGCCAGGAAGAAGCTCCTCTGGTGAGACAGCAGCTCCGTGCACTGCGCACACAGACAGGCACTGCAACCTGTGGCAGAGGGAGTCGGTATTGTGCTGCTCTCTCCGCTCTCTTTCATTGTGTGCCCCTGCTTCTAGGGGGGGGCAGCTGCCCCCCCGCCCCATTGTGGGTACGCCCATGCTGTAATGCCCTTCTCTAAGATGGTGCTGGCCACTGCCCATGTCATCGCAATGCCCACAGCCTGCGTCCTTGCTCATTGGCAGAGAAAAGGCCCTTAAAGTATTATGGGAAAACCAACTTTGGCGCCAATGGTCGCCGAACACGTGACTGAACCTTTGGCGAAAGTCTGTGTTTTTTTAAATTGACCGACCTGTTTCGCTCAACCCTACAATTACATTTAAGTGTTCGGCCATAATAGCACACACATCATGGTGTGCTGTTCAGGATCACTTTCTGATTCATAAACAAAGGATCATATTGATTCTTCAGACGTAATACAGCTATTTTGGTGTTTTGTATGAAACCTTCCGCAAATTAAATATAATTATAGTGCCTACAGTAAGTCTACCTTTATTAGTTATATTCAGGTGTTACTGTCATATGTCGGATATTGACACTAATTATTGGAGATATTTTAGAATTACAGTGTATGTATTATTTCAGTCCTCATACTAAAAATTTATGTACAATATCTACCTACCCATCTTTTTAGGAGCACAAGAAAGTATGAAAAAATCTTCATTTCTATCATTTTTACACTTTGATTAAAATAAAATTAGGTTATATAAAGCAATTTAATTATTTGTGCGCAAGTGCACGAGCGCTGTCTACCCAGAGGGAGTCTACTCTGCTGCATCAGCTGTAGTTTCACTTTCTGCCCTGCATGCATCTGGTTGATCTCAGCCACATCTGGGTCCTAGTGCCCTCTGTGTGCAAACATGGACACTTCCTGCACCTGCTCTAGCACTACCTGCAGAGCGTTCATGTAAGAGGGATGGATTTATTAAATTCATTCTGCTCCATGCATGTCATGGTCACTATGGGGGAAAGTGAGAGGACTGGGGGTACTGTGGGGGAGGGTACAAGCACTGGTGAAATGATAAGATGGGGGTATTGAGAGGGGGCTAGGCCTGGGGGTTTATTGAGAGGATGGGGCATTGTGAGGGAGTGGACAGGCACTGTGGTTGAATGTAAGAGGATGGGGTATTGTGGGCTGAGGGCACTGGGGGTTTTATGTGAGAGGATGGTAGTGTGGGGACTGAAGTGGGGGTGGCAACAGAGCACTGAGGGGTGCTAGTGAAGAGGATGGGGTATTGTGGGGGCTGGCGCACAGGGTATTGATGTGAGAGTATGGGGTATTTGTGAGGGAGGGTGGACAGGTCACTGGGTTGAATGTAAGAGGAATGGGTATTGTGGGGCTAGGCACTGGGGATTACTGTGAAGATGGGTGTATTGTGGGACTGAGTGGGGAGGGCAACAGATGCACTGAGGGGTGCCTGTGAGAGGATGGGGGTATAGTGGGGTCAGTGGGAGCAGAACACATAAGGGGTGCATGTGATACGGATGGGCTGTTGGGGTGTGGGTGGGGGACAGGGAGTAGGGGCTTTTTTTTTGCTTGATGACTCTTAATTACTTTAATAATAGATTAATAATGTCAGTATTATTATAACAAGGGCAAGACAGACGGCCGTATAACTCATCTGGCTCCACTGCAATCTTGACTTGCTGGTACCGTCCGTCATGAGCTCAACTGCCCATGTATAATATATGTGTATATACAGCGTAGTGGTCGCAATACACTGCTGGATATTATACAATATACAACAGTTCTAATGCTTTTCCCCCATACCTAATATCATAGATAAAGTACAGTGTATTATGATGTAACCGGTATAAGATGCTACATAGGCTTCCCCCCCCCCTAGTTTTGATCCTTGGTACGACCATGCATTTACAGTGATTGCTTGCTTTGGTGGGCGTCACAGTGCATATTAAATCCCTCACATCAGTGCCATTTTTACTTCTGCCGAAGTGAAGGAAAGGTTGCTGATGCTGGTTCTCATCAGGAGAGCGTTAGCAGAAGAACAATAATTCACTGCTTCTGCAGATAGCGATTAGCTGTACTCTTATGTGCAGTGACAGTGAGGAATTTCTGTGTGTGGCAGCAGCGTGCTGTTCTTAGCTGCCAGCCAGCACAGGGGGAGGAATTGCTGTGTGGAGCAACCAGAGCTGATTATTAGGGCTGCCTGCCAGTGAGAAGGGGAAATTTCTTGTGTGGAGCAGCAGAGCTGATTATTAGGCTGCTGCAGCGAGAAGGGGGCAATTATCTTGTTTGGGAGCAGCAGAGATAATATTAGCCGCCTGCCAGTGAGAAGGGAAATTCTTTTGTGAGTAGCAGAGCAGATTAATTAGGTTGCTTCTACCTTATTGGTTGTGTGCACATGCTTGGTGGCAGACCTGCTTTTTAACACAGTCAAACTACACACACTAATACTTTTCTTCATTTTTTTCTGCACTTTACCGAGTCTTCATTTATTCCACACCGTAAAGGAGCTGTACGCTCCTCACACTACCGTGTACCGGCTGTATCACGGACAAATAACATGCTGACTAACTGTGTGTGACTCCGGAAATATATACGGAATGTCAATTTTTCCCCAAAACCGTATCAGCTGTGGGTAACCTTCTGATACAGTACCGTTTTCTGCCTTCTGTATTACGGTTAGAATTCCATAGTGAGATGAGCGTGTGTGTGTTACTCCTGAAATATATACGGAGAATTAAATTCCCACAACACTGCATACAGCAGCACGCTACAGATAGAGAACACTTTTATGATTTTCATATTCTGGTGTTAGTCCAGACCGGGCGTGACGTGTTGTCTTACTGCTGAAATAAATACGGAATTTAAAATTCCCCCAACACTTGTATACAGCTGTACGCTACGTGATAGAGTACACTATCCTGATTTTCCTATTCTGGTGTTATCCTTACTGGGCTTCTACCGTGTTTGTACCTGCGAAATATATACGGAGATTTACCATTCCCCCAACACTGTAAGACAGCCTGTACGCTACTGATATAGTACACTTTTCCTGATTTTCATTTTCTAGTGTTTATTCGTCTGCGCTCTGACCGTGTGTTGTTGCTGCGGAAATATATTACTGGAGATTTACAACTCCCCCCACACATTATAACAGCTGTTACGCTACTGAATAAGTACACTTTTTCTGAGTTCATATTCTGATGCTATCCAGACTGGCCTGTGGACCGTGTGCCCTTATTGCTGAAATAAATACGGAGATTGACAATTCCCCGAACACTGTATACAGCTGTATGCTATTTTTTTGTGTGATTTTTGTTTGTCTGATAGATACACTTTTAATTATTTTCATAATCTGTGTTATCCAGACGGGCCGTGACCGTGTTCTTAACTGCTGAAATGTATAAGTGGAGATTTAAATTTCTCAACACGTATACACTGTAACGCTCTGACAGAAGTACACTTTGTCTGATTTTCATATACTGGTGTTATCCTGACTGGCCTCTTACCGATTGTGTTACTGCATGAAATATTAGGAATTAAAATTTCCCCCAACACTGTATACACTGTACGCTACAGAGTGAGTACACGTTTTCTGATTTTCAATCTGGGGTTATCCAGACAGGCCGCTGACCGTTTGGTCTTACTCCGACATATATACGGATATATTAAAATTCCCCAACACTGTATACCAGCTGTAGCTACTGATAAGAGTACACTTTTTTCTGATTTTCAATATACGTGGGTTATCCTTACTGGGCCTCTGACCGGTGTGTTAACTGCTGAAATATATACGAGATTTATACAATTCCCCAAACACTGTATACAGCGTACGCTACTGATAGAGTAACAATTTATGATTTTCATATTCTGGTGTTATCCCAGACTGTGGCCTGTGACCGTGTGTCCTTACTGCTGCAATATATACGGAGATTTTAAAATTCCCCCAACACTGTATACACTTTACGCTACTGATAAGTACACTATTTCTCATATTCATATTCTGTGTTATCCAGACAGGCCTCTGACCGTTTGTCCTTATCTCCTGAAATATATACGAGATTTGTACAATTCCCCCAACACGTATACAGCTGTACGCTACTGATATATCACTTTTCCTGATTTTCATATTCTAGGTGTTATCCTGTCTGCGCCTCTGACCGTGTGTGTTTGCTGCTGAAATATATACGGAATTTACAACTCCCCCCACACTATATTACAGCTTACTTTACTGATAGAGTACACTTTTTTCTGAGTTTCATATTCTGATCTACCAACTGGTCCTGTGATCCGTGTGTCCCTTACTGCTAAATAAATACGGAGATTTGACAATTCCCCGAACACTGTATACAGCTGTATGCTACTGATAGAGTACCTTTTATGATTTTCAATTCTGGGTGTGATCCAGAACTGGGCTTTACCGTGTTTCTTACTGGCCTGAAATGTATATGGAGATTTAAATTTTCCCCCAACACTGAATACAGCTGTACGCTACTGACAGAGTACACTTTTGTGAATGGTTTGTAGATGATTTTTTAGCAGGGTTTCCTGGTGTTACAAGGGGTTTTCTGGTCCGCCCCATGAAGATTGTGAGGACGGAATCAGGGGGGTGTGACTGAGGGTTTTATAAAAGGGGAGTCCCCTTTCCCCAAATCGGGGTTCCCGGGTATCAATTTTTTCTGGTCGAATCCTTTTCCTGTTCCCCTTTTGTAGCCGCTGTGTCGTGTCGCATCCCGGGCTAACAATAAGACTTTTTTCTTTTTTTTTTTTTTTTGTGCAATTTTTTGCATTTTGTCCTGCACTTCTGGGGGCCTTCGGTTCCCCCGGGCTTTGCCCCAGTTTTTCACCACTGATTTTTTGGGTATTTTTTGCTTTTTCCAGTTTTTTCAGTGCTGCTGTTTGATTTGTTACACCAAGACTAATTTAGGTGGAAGAGGTCTTATGTCTCGGGGTTTTTTTTTTAAAATAGTAAGTTGTGCTTTCAGGTTTTCTGGTATGCAGTAATACCCTTCCTATCCCCTTTTCTATTTAGTTATTTGGCCCCCCCTTTTCTCATACTAATTCTTTCTGTGTCCCGTATTTCACTTGTCTAACCCAATACATGTTTGGGGCTTTCTATTATCTTTGGGGGTTCTGCTCGGCCCGATACTTCCTATTTCTTCTTTAGGTTAGTTTGTTTCTCAGTCTGTGACGAGGGTCTAGGGGCCAACGTAGGAAAGCTCCAGGGGTGCCTCTAGTTTGGTGTTAGTCAGGACTGCCCAACTCAAGATTCCAACGCTCTGGGGTTTAAATTTCTTTTTTTTTTCCGCAAACCCCCCAGCACCGAAACATAACAGTATCCCCCGGCCCAAAAATTGAAATTTTTATGGTAACTCACAAAAGGGAACAAAATTGTGAAAGAAAAAAGTTGGGCAGAGTTGTCAGAGATATTTTTCTGTTTTTGCTTTTTTTTCCCCTGTATCTCTGGTGCGGGAGGATCTTTTCTCCCAAAGGAGTTTGCACAGTTGTCTGCCGTGTGTCAGCTTGCCACGAGGGGTTATAATGCTCTATCTTGCTGGTTGCCTGTTGGGAACCTAGGATTCCCATGCCAATTTATTTTAGGGGGTCCAGCTAAGTATCAGAATATCAAAAAAAATTTTTAAAATTTTTTTTTGCCTTTAAAACTAAGTCCTCAGAAAGCAGGCAGCAGGTTCAAATTATCATTCTCTCTCCCGCGCGGCGATCCTCAGGATTGGGCTTTTTCCCTGAACCTGGGGTTTCCCGTTTGAGTGAGTTGAAACTTTTTTCAGGCTTTTTGGGGTATTGTACGATGACCCAATGTCACTGATCAAGCTGAAAAAGCTTGTTGGCATTAAATCAGGGCTTAAACCTGAGTTATACTGTCAGAGATTCCGTAGGGGCAGTCCTGACCAAATGGAATGACGACGCTTTGGGACCTTTTCCCGGGAAGGTCCCCGTCAAAAATGTAAAGGTTTATGGTGGGTCCCTGTCCCCTCTGGCTCAATGATTTTATGTCATTAGCGATTTAAATTGACAGACGTTTGCGTGAGCGGGGAAGTAGCGTGGAAGGGTTTGTTGCCTTGGAACCAGCTTCTGAACCCATCCGTGTGATTAGAGTGGTGTCTGGGGCACAGCGCCCATGATTTTCCCGAAAGCGCAAGGGTTTTATGTTTCTACTGTGGTATGCCTCTCATGCTATTTCAGTCTGGGCTAAAAGGGGGGAAAAGTTTTTTGACGCTCAGTTTGTCTTGGGTAGTGTTCAGACTAAGTTTTTTATTAAATGTTCACTCTGATATGCTCTCTGTCCTCATTTTCTGCTCGGCTTTCGTTGATTCGGATCACTATTAACCTGATGGATTATATTTTTGCAAAACGTTGGGGGTTTCCTTGAAAACCCTACAGAATCTATTCCCTACTGGGGATCGATTCTACCCCTTTGGCTGAGAATAAACCCAGTTTTCTACTCAGTGATAAGAGGATTAAAACCTGATCACCAGAGTGCTGCAAATTTTTGGTTCTGGTATAATCTGCATGACATTAATCGTGCTGGGTTTACCTTGGTTACAGTCTCATAATCCTGTTTTGGATTGGGAAATCTGTGTCTGTAACCAGTTGGGGCTGCCAATGTGTTAATACCAACACTCCTGTTTTTTTCATGCCTCCCCCAGGCTCAGGAAATGTTCCGTTTTTTTGGGATTGATTTTCTGATGTGTTTAGCAAAATAAATTGCATCCTTGCCCCCCATAGGAGCTATGACTGCGCTATTGAAATTGTGCCGGGGAAGTAAATTTCCCTATAAGGTCGCCTTTTTAACTTGTCTGTACCTGAACATGACGCTATGCGGTCTTATATAAAGGGAATCATTGAGAAGGGTCATATCAACCATCCTCTTCCCCTTAGGTGCCGGTTTTTTTTGTGGCCAAAAAGGATGGTTCATTAAGGCCGTGTTTTAATTAAACCCATCTCTGAACAATATTACTGTGAAATATCAATCCCCTTTTTTTGGACCTTTAATTTCTGACCTGTTTTCAAGGGTGAAAAACGCTACTTGGTTTTCCAGTTTTGACCTTCAGGGGGGCGTAAACCTTATTCGCATTAAGCACGGGGATGAATGGAAGACGGCAATTCAATACCCCTAAAGGGGCCCATTTTGAGTACCTTTTGATCCCTTTGGCTCACTAATGCTCCTTCCGTCTTCCAGTCCTTCATGAATGACATTTTCAGTATTTTGTGGACTAATTTTTCTGATTGTTTAATTGGAATGATATCTTGTTTTTTTTCTAACTAAATGGGACTCTCATGTGAAACATGTTCGAACTGTATTCCAGATTTTGAGAGAGAATGCTCTGTATGTGAAGGGATCAAAGTGTCTTTTTGGCGTACAGAGGACCCTCATTTCGGGGATTCTTTTTGCCCCCATCTGTTATTAAAATTTGACCCGTCAAGGTTCAGGCCAAACTGTGATTGGGTCCAACCTACTTCATTAAAGGCTCTTCAAGATATTTGGGTTTTCCAATTTTTGTCGTAAATTTATTGGTAATTCTCGGTTTATTGTTAACCAATTAACCCTGATTAAACCAAAAGGGTTCTGAATGTGGTGAAATTGGCCTCCTGAGGCAGTCTCTGCATTTCAGGAACTTAACAGAGATTTCACTTCTGCTCCTGTTCTACGGCAGCCTGATGTTTTTTCTGCAATTTTAGGTGGGGGTTGATGCCTCTGAAATTGGGGCAGGTGCCCGTTTTGTCCCAAAAAGATCCAGAGACCTACTAAAAGTAAACCCTTGTGCCTTTTCCTCGAAAATTTACTCCCACGAACGTAATTTGGAGTGGGGAATCGGGAGTTTATTGGCCATGAAGGGGCTTTTGAAGAGTGAGTCATTGGCTGGAGGGAGCCCCAAAAAATCGGTGGGTCTTACGACCAAAGAATCTGTCTACTGGAATTCTGCCAAGCGACACAATCCTAGACAGGCCAGGTGGGCCTTGTTTTTCACACGTTTTAATTTTGTTTTTTTCCCTTTCTTTTCCCGGCACTAAGAATGTTTAAGGCGGGTGCCCTCTCAGGATTTTCCTTGCGGAAAATCTCCTGAGTTATCTGATCCTTCTGTTAATTTTGAAAGAGGGTGTAATTCTTTCCGCCCTCTCGCCCAATTTGAGACTTGCTCTGGAGGGGTGCCCTGAGGATAGGCCCGAGCGCGCCCCTTTTTGGGAAAAAAGTTTGCCCGGACCAGTGGAAAAAGAGTGTGATGTCTAGATTCATTGTTCCGCATTGCTGGGCATCCCGGAATTTTTGGTACCAGAACTTGGTTAGTCGGTCCCTTTGGGTGGCCTACCTTGTCTCGTGATGTTCAGGGAATTTTGTGCAGTCCTGCGGACTTGCTCTCCTCCAAGCCTTGCTCTCCGCTCTAGTGGTTTGTTGTTGCCATTGCCTGTGCCAAGAGACCATGGACCCATATCTCTATGGATTTAAATTTCCGACCTTCCTGTTTCTCAGAGAATGACCACCATCTGGGTAATTTTGGGGATAGTTTTCAAATTGATACATTTTTGTTGCCATTACCTAAGTTGCCTTCCTCCTCTGAATTGGTGCCTTGGGTTTCCTTCAGCACGTGGTTCGTTTTACACGGGATTCCTGAAACATTGTGTCTGACAGAGGAGTCAAGTTTTGTTTCCCGATTTTGGAGGACTTTTTGTTCAAACTGGGTGTTCAATTTTCTTTCTCCTCGGCATTTCAACCTCAGACCAATGGTCAAACTGAGAGAACAAACCAACATTGGAGACTTATCTAAGATGCTTTGTGTCTGCTGGGTCAGGATGAATGGGTCTCTTTTTTGCTTTGGCTAAATTTGCTCTTAATAAAGGCTAGCTCTGCCAAAATTGATGTCTCATTTTCTGTAATTCTGGTTTCCCCCTCGATTTCTTCAAGACAGACGGAGGGTTCTGTCTGTCCAGGTGTTGACTCTGTTGTGAGCGTATGCAACAGATTTTTGGGACAGGTGGGGGAGAGTTGTCCCTCTCTCAGAGAGGCCCACGGTTTGCTAAACGGCATAGACTGATGTCCTCGGTTTTTAAAATGGGGGGACTTGGTCCCGGTTTGTCCTCAAGAATATTTCCCATGAGAACACTTTTAGAATTTTAAACCTAGGGTTTATTGGACCTTAAAAAGATCAAGAGATTATTAATCCTGTTTCTTTTCGTTTGCTTCTTCCAGGGACATTTAAGATCCATAACTTTTTCCACATCCTTGTTGAAGAGTTGTTGAGCCAGTGGTTCCTGCTGCTGTGCTCCTGACCTGTTTTGGTGAAAAGGGAATCGGAGTATGTGGTTAGGGAAAAAATTAATTCTCGTTTTTCTAGACGGAAACTCCATATTTGGGTTAAATGGAGAGGGTTTTGGTCCGGAAGACAATTCTGGGTGTTTGCTTCGGAAAATCCATGCTAGGAACTATCCGTGCGAATCATAGACCCATCCTGACCGACTTTGCTCAAATGAGGGTTTCTGGTCGGGACAACCCTTTCCTTGTGTCCCCCACCCACAAAATTGAAGGATGGCAGGCCACACTTCAGATTACTCCAGGGCCTCTTTTCACATACCATGCCTGGGTTAAATCAAGTAAAATTTCTGAATTTCCCCCAGTCCCAAAATGAATTGACATGGAGTGCACTGATGCACAGCCACTGCTAGAAGATTGTGCTGGTACATTCAACCAGAGCACTACATTGCCTCCAGTGTGCTGAGCCAGAATGTGACCCTGAGGAAACTCAGGTGCCCCTTCCAACATACTATCCACCTTACATGGTGACACAGAGGAAGGTGCAGATAAATTGAACGGGAAGTGATGGATGACCCAGTTGTTGACCTGATTGGCATCCAGGGGGTTTGAGGGTGCCGCTGGCAATAGCTCAGAAAAAGGAGGAGGATCCGCGCTGGTATCGACATCGCAGCTGGTTCTCTGTCAGGCCCGTAGCAGGCCAAAAAGGTGTTAAAAAACAAAAAGAATTGCAGGACAGCTTGGGGCCCGATGGTCAAATTAGCACGCGTGCAAACCTGAAAATGTGGGGACACTTTTTTGACCAAAATCCTTTTGATGGGGGGCAAAGGTTTCTGTAAGAAGTGCCAAGGACCCTTTTGCCGAGGGAAAAAATCTCAGAAATTTGTATACCAAATTGCATGCTTAGACAGTTACTGAACATGCATTGCAAGCGTGGACGGGTACAAAACCTCAGGTAGCACATGTGTACCTGCTCCGACTGAAGTTAGCCAGCAACGCTCCAAAAGCTTCCCCCCCCTGTAAACCCACCGGTTGGCAACACCACCAGCAAGAAATGTTGATGTGTCGTCGCAAGGGCCAAAGCAGTCAGGGAATCACAATGGTTTTGCAACGAAAGACTGCATCTAGGCCATCACCCCCACCACCCCCATCCAACCCCTCTCAGTCCGTCATGTCCACCATAGTTCCCCATATCAGCTCTCAAGTCCAGCTCACCCTACCAGACCCCTCTGAGTAAGGACAAAAAGTACTCAACCTCTCATCCACGTACACTGGGTTTGAACGCCTACATTGCCAAACTGATCTCAATTAGAGATGATGCCCTTCCATTTCGTTGAAAGCGCAGCGTTCGGAGCTCATGGCCTATGCTGTCCCCCCTTTGACCTACCCAGTCGCCCCTTCTTTTCTAGAAAAGCCATCCCGCCCCCCACCTGCATGTGAAAGAACGCATTGTCCATGCACTCAAACAAACAGTGAGTGGAAAGGTTCACCTCACAAAAAGATCATGGCCGTAGGCATGGCCAGGGCCGTTACTGTCCATCACTGCGCACTGGGTTAATGTGGTGGATGCAGGTCCACAGGGGACAGCGGCGTGGACAGTACTGCCTAGCCCCCGTATAGGCAACAGTTGGCTGTAGGCGTTTGACCCTCCTCCTCCAGAGCGCAGTGCCAGGGAGCACTCCATCCGCAACTGCCAGTGTTGCACACGAAGTTGTCCCACTATCGAACAGCTAATGGTAAGCATCAGCAGGCTGTTTTAAGAATGATGTCTTTGGGCAACAACAGACACACCGCGGAGGACTGGCCGACTACTTGCAACCAGAAACTGAGTCATGGCTGGGCATCTACATCTCGAGCCAGGCAAGGTAGTCAGTGATAACGGCCATAATTTTGGGACGGCAATAGCTGTGGCAAAACTCAGACACATACCTTGCCTGGCTCACACCTTGAACCTGGTGGTGCAGTGCTTCTTAAATAATTATCCGGAGTTAACAGCAGGCTCCATAAAGTGCAAAGTCTGTTCTCGCACATCCGTCACTCGCCCGTAGACTTCAGTCGTATGCAGAGGCTGCAGCGATCGCTCCACCTCCCCAAGCACCACCTAATCATAGACGTTGCAAAAGGGGGAAAACTCCACCATGCACATGGTTGAGAGGCTGTGCGAACAGAGGCAGACTGTAATGCATTTGTGGAGGATACACGGGCAGGCAGTTTGAAGACAGACATGGAGTTGTCGGATGTGCAGTGGTCAAAGCTGAAAGACCTCTGTAAAGTCCTTCAGTGTTTTGAGGAATGTACACGGCTGGTAAGCGCAGACGACACCATGAAAGCATGAGCATCCCACTTATGCGTCTGCTCCTGCAAACTTTGACACACATTAAGGATCAGGCGTCTGCAGCGGAGGAGGAAGAGGAGGAGGAGGAAGCCTTGATGACAGTCAGCCACTGTCTGATCAGGGAAATGTTCTGGACGAGGTGGAGGAAGAAGAGGAAGAGGAGGAGGAGGAGGAGGGAGGGAATGTTAATTTTGGGGAGGAGGATGCTTCTCAGGGGCAAGAGAAAATGTTGGCTTGCCAAGTTCAGGTCCAGGGTTTGTGCGTGACTGGAGGGATGTGGATTTGGCAGAATGTTCTCCTTCACCCACCACTGGCAATGCATCACTGACACCTGGAACATTGCCCAAATGTGTGTTCATGCCTTGCGGATCCTAAAAAGGGACCCCCACATTGCCAAAATTATGAAGGATGACGACTACTGGTTGGTCAGCATCCTCGATCCACGCTATAAAGGCAAATTACAGAACATAATGCCACAGGAGAACCTAGAGCTAATATTGGCCAACAAACAAGCAACGCTGGTAAACCGTTTGTTAGAGGCATTTCCAGCAAACAGCAACGGTGCAGATTCTACCATGAGCCGTACTGGGCCAAATGGAAGAGGTGTTTGTGGTGCACACAGCCGAAGTGGCGTTGGAGACAGGGGTTTCATGACCATGTTGTGGACTGATTTCTCCAGGACAGCTCACATGCCTGGTAATCAGGAATCTATAGCAACAGACAGGAGACAGCAGTTGTCAACTATGGTTACAAATTACTTCTCCTCCCCTATTGATGTTCTCCCTCAGCTGTCATTCCCCTTTGACTACTGGGCCTGTAAACTGGACACCTGGCCTGAATTGGCACAATATGCCTTACAGGAGCTCGCTTGTCCTGCTGGTAGTGTGCTATCTGAAAGAGTCTTCAAGGCTGCAGGATCAATCCGGACAGAAAGAAGGACCCATCTGTCGACTCAAAATGTTGATGATCTAACCTTCATTAAAATGAAACATGCATGGGTTTCAAAGGATTTGTCCACCTTCCCCTGATGACACATAGGTTGCCAGAAAAATGGCTCGCTTTGTCCTCCTCTTCCTCTGACTTCTCAAATTCCTCCATTTGCAGCTGCTTTACATCCATTATACACCTCAACATATGCCATTTTTGCCACCTTCCGATCTGGGCTGTCTGTTGTGAATGGACTTGAAATGAGTTCTGAGCAGAGGCTCCCTCTGGTGGTTACAAGCGGTACTGACTGTCCAGTGAAGATTGTGAGGAGTGGGAATCAGGTGTTACTGACTGGTCTTATATAAGGGAGTCGCCTTCCCATCAGGGTTGCCGGTGATCAATTGTTCTGGTCTCACTCCATGATTCCTGTTTCCCTTGTAGCCTGCTGTGTCGTGTCTGCATCTCCTGCTAACAGATAAGACATTTTCTTCTTTTTGTTTTTGTGCTTTGTTTTTGCATTTTGTCCTGCACTTCTGTGGGGGCCTTCAGGGTCCCCTCCGGGGGCTTTTGCCCTCTCAGTTTAGTTCAGCCACTGATGTTTGTACTTTTGCTTTTTCCAGTTTCTTCAGTGGCTGCTGTTTTGATTTTGTTACACCAGAGAACTAATTTAGGTGGTAGAGGTCGTGTGATCTCAGGTGTTTTTGAAATTAGTAGAGTTGGTGCTTTGCAGGGTTTTTTGGGATTGCAGTAAGTACCCTTCCTATCCTTTTCTATTTAGTTAGTTTGGGCCCCAACGTTTGCTCATACTATTTTCTGTCTGTGTCAGTATTTCTTCTTGTCTAACAGCCATTACATGTTTGGGGGCTTTCTATGTTCTTTGGGGATCTGCTCCGGGGCAGATAGCTTTCCTATTTCTATCTTTAGGTGTAGTTAGTTTCTCAGGCTGTGACGAGGGGTCTAGGACCAACGTAGGAACGCTCCACGGCTGCCTCTAGTTGTGGTGGTTAGTCAGGGTACTGCAATCTCATAGATTCCAACGCTCTTTGGGGTATTGCCTTTTTTACCTGCACTCCTCAGTTACCGAAACATAACAGTATCACCGGCCTAAAATTTAAAGTTGTATGGTACTCACAGAAGGGAAAAATATTGTGAAAGAAAAAACAGTTGTCAGAGTTGTCAGAGATATTTTTCTGTTTGTTGCATTTTTTTTTTTTTCCCTCTGTATCTCTGGGTGCTGGGGAGGATTTTTTCTCTCAATGGAGTTTGCACAGTTGTCTGGCCGTGTGGATCAGCTTGCCACTGAGGTTCAGAGTATTGCTGCATATCTTGCTAGGTTGCCTGTTGTGGAACCTAGGATTCCCATGCCAGATTTGTTTTTGGGGGATCGAGCTAAGTTTCAGAATTTCAAAAATAATTGTAAATTGTTTTTTGCCTTAAAATCTAAGTCCTCAGGGAACGCAGCGCAGCAGGTTCAAATTGTCATCTCTCTCCTGCGCGGCGATCCTCAGGATTGGGCTTTTTCCCTGACACCTGGGGATCCTGTTTTGAGTGATGTTGATGCATTTTTTCAGGCTTTGGGGTTATTGTACGATGAGCCTAATGTCACTGATCAAGCTGAAAAAGCCTTGTTGGCATTAAATCAGGGGCTTGATGACGCTGAGTTATACTGTCAGAGATTCCGTAGGTGGGCAGTCCTGACCAATGGAATGACGACGCTTTGGCGGCCCTTTTTCGGAAGGGTCTGTCAGATAATGTAAAGGATGTTATGGTGGGATTCCCTGTCCCCTCTGGTCTCAATGATTCTATGTCATTAGCGATTCAAATTGACAGACGTTTGCGTGAGCGGAGAAGTATGCGTGGAATGGTGTTGCCTTGTGAACCTGCTTCTGAATCCATGCAGTGTGATAGAGTGGTGTCTGGGGCACAGCGTCATGAGTTTCGAAAGCGCAATGGGTTATGTTTCTACTGTGGTAATGCCTCTCATGCTATTTCAGTCTGCCCTAAGCGGGGAAGACGTTTTGCACGCTCAGTTGTCTTGGGTAGTGTTCAGACTAAGTTTTTATTAACTGTCACTCTGATATGCTCTCTGTCCTCATTTTCTGCTCAGGCTTTCGTTGATTCTGGAGCAGCTATTAACCTGATGGATTATGATTTTGCTAAACGTTGTGGGTTTCCCTTGATACCCCTACAGAAGTCTATTCCCCTACTGGGGATCGATTCTACCCCTTTGGCTGAGAATAAACCTCAGTTCTCTACTCAGGTGATAATGAGGGTTGAACCTGATCATCAGGAGTGCTGCAAATTTTTGGTTCTGTATAATCTGCATGATATTATCGTACTGGGTTTCCCTTGGTTGCAGTCTCATAATCCTGTTTTGGATTGGAAAACTGTGTCTGTAACCAGTTGGGGCTGCCAATGTGTTAATACCAACACTCCTGTTTTTTCTGCCTCCCCCAGGCTCAGGATGTTCTGACTTTTTGATTGATTTTTCTGATGTGTTTAGCGAAAGTAAATCTGCATCCTTGCCTCCCCATAGGAGCTATGACTGCGCTATTGAATTAGTGCCTGGTAGTAAATTCCCTAAAGGTCGCCTTTTTAACTTGTCTGTACCTGAACATGACGCTATGCGGTCTTATATCAAGGAGTCATTGGAGAAGGGTCATATCAGACCATCCTCTTCACCCTTAGGTGCCGGTTTTTTTCTTTGTGGCCAAAAAGGATGGTTCATTAAGGCCGTGTATTGATTATCGTCTTTTGAACAATATTACTGTGAAATATCAATATCCGTTACCCTTGATTTCTGACCTGTTTTCCAGGGTGAAAAATGCTACTTGGTTTACCAAGCTTGACCTCAGGGGGGCATATAACCTTATTCGCATTAAGCACGGGGATGAATGGAAGACGGCATTTAATACCCCTGAGGGGCATTTTGAGTACCTTGTGATGCCCTTTGGGCTCACTAATGCTCCTTCTGTCTTCCAGTCCTTCATGAATGACATTTTCAGGGATTTTGTGGATAAATTTCTGATTGTTTATTTGGATGATATCTTGATTTTTTCCAATGACTGGGACTCTCATGTGAAACATGTTCGAACTGTATTCCAGATTTTGAGAGAGAATGCTCTGTATGTGAAGGGATCAAAGTGTCTTTTTGGCGTACAGAGGATCTCATTTTTGGGATTCATTTTGTCCCCATCTGTTATTGAAATGGACCCGGTCAAGGTTCAGGCCATCTGTGATTGGGTCCAACCTACTTCATTAAAGGCTCTTCAAAGATTTTTGGGTTTTGCCAATTTTTATCGTAAATTTATTGGTAATTTCTCGGTTATTGTTAAACCTTTAACTGATTTGACCAAAAAGGGTTCTGATGTGGTGAATTGGCCTCCTGAGGCAGTCTCTGCATTTCAGGAACTTAAGCAGAGATTCACTTCTGCTCCTGTTCTACGGCAGCCTGATGTTTCTCTACCATTTCAGGTGGAGGTTGATGCCTCTGAAATTGGGCAGGTGCCGTTTTGTCCCAAAGAGATCCAGAGACCTCTAAAAGTAACCCTTGTGCCTTTTTCTCTCGAAAATTTTCTCCTACTGAACGTAATTATGACGTGGGTAATCGGGAGTTATTGGCCATGAAGTGGGCTTTTGAAGAGTGGAGACATTGGCTGGAGGGAGCCAAACATCAGGTGGTGGTCCTTACGGACCATAAGAATCTGGTTTATCTGGAATCTGCCAAGCGACTTAATCCTAGACAGGCCAGGTGGGCCTTGTTTTTCACACGTTTTAATTTTGTGTTTCATTTCTTCCTGGCACTAAGAATGTTAAGGCGGATGCCCTCTCGAGGAGTTTCCTGGCGGACTCTCCTGAGTTATCTGATCCTTCTGTTATTTTGAAAGAGGGTATAGTTCTTTCCGCCATCTCGCCCATTTGAGACTGGCTCTGGAGGGGTGTCAGGAGGATAAGCCCGAGCGCTGCCCTGTTGGGAAATTGTTTGTCCCGTACCAGTGGAAAAAGAGTGTGATGTCTGAGATTCATTGTTCCGCGCTGGCCGGTCATCCCGGAATTTTTGGTACCAGAGACTTGGTTAGTCGGTCCTTTTGGTGGCCTACCTTGTCTCGTGATGTCAGGGAATTTGTGCAGTCCTGCGGGACTTGCTCTCGCTCCAAGCCTTGCTCTCGCTCTAGTGGTTTGTTGATGCCATTGCCTGTGCCCAAGAGACCATGGACCCATATCTCTATGGATTTCATTTCCGACCTCCCTGTTTCTCAGAGAATGACCGTCATCTGGGTGATTTGTGATAGGTTTTCCAAGATGATACATATTGTGCCATTACCTAAGTTGCCTTCCTCCTCTGAATTGGTGCCGTTGTTCCTTCAGCACGTGGTTCGTTTACACGGCATTCCTGAGAACATTGTGTCTGACAGAGGAGTCCAGTTTGTTTCAAGATTTTGGAGGACCTTTTGTTCTAAACTTGGTGTTCAATTGTCTTTCTCCTCGGCGTTTCATCCTCAGACCAATGGTCAAACTGAGAGAACAAACCAGACATTGGAGACTTATCTAAGATGCTTTGTGTCTGCTGATCAGGATGACTGGGTCTCTTTTTGCCTTTGGCTGAGTTTGCTCTTAATAATAGGGCTAGCTCTGCCACTTTGATGTCTCCATTTTTCTGTAATTCTGGGTTTCACCCTCGATTTTCTTCAGGACAGACGGAGGCTTCTGTCTGTCCAGGTGTTGACTCTGTTGTGGAGCGTATGCAACAGATTTGGGACCAGGTAGTGGAGAGGTTGTCCCTCTCTCAGGAGAGGGCCCAGCGGTTTGCTAACCGGCATAGGACTGATGGTCCTCGGTTTTAAAGTGGGGGACTTGGTCTGTTTGTCCTCAAAAAATATTCCTATGAGAGTGGCATCTCCTAAATTTAAGCCTAGGTTCATTGGACCTTATAAGATCATGGAGATTCTTAATCCTGTTTCTTTTCGTTTGCTTCTTCCAGGGACATTTAAGATCCATAACGTGTTCCACAAGTCCTTGTTGAAGAGGTTTGTTGAGCCAGTGGTTCCTACTACTGTGCCTCCTGACCCTGTTTTGGTTGAGGGCAATCTGGAGTATGTGGTTGAGAAAATATTGAGTTCTCGTTTTTCTAGACGGAAACTCCAGTATTTGGTTAAGTGGAGAGGTTATGGTCAGGAAGACAATTCTTGGGTGTTTGCTTCGGACATCCATGCTAGGAGACTCATCCGTGCGTATCATAGAACTCATCCTGACCGACCTGGTTGCTCAAGTGAGGGTTCGGTGACCCCTCCTCAAGGGGGGGGTACTGTTGTGAATGGACTTGAAATGAGTTCTGAGCAGAGGCTCCCTCTGGTGGTTACAAGCGGTACTGGACTGTCCAGTGAAGATTGTGAGGAGTGGGAATCAGGTGTTACTGACTGGTCTTATGTAAGGGAGTCGCCTTCCCATCAGGGTTGCCGGTGATCAATTGTTCTGGTCTCACTCCATGATTCTGTTTTCCTTGTAGCCTGCTGTGTCGTGTCTGCATCTCCTGCTAACAGATAAGACATTTTCTTCTTTTTGTTTTTGTGCTTTGTTTTTGCATTTTGTCCTGCACTTCTGTGGGGGCCTTCAGCGTCCCCTCCGGGGGCTTTTGCCCTCTCAGTTTAGTTCAGCCACTGATGTTTGTACTTTTGCTTTTTCCAGTTTCTTCAGTGGCTGCTGTTTTGATTTTGTTACACCAGAGAACTAATTTAGGTGGTAGAGGTCGTGTGATCTCAGGTGTTTTTGAAATTAGTAGAGTTGGTGCTTTGCAGGGTTTTTTGGGATTGCAGTAAGTACCCTTCCTATCCTTTTCTATTTAGTTAGTTTCGGCCCAACGTTTGCTCATACTATTTTCTGTCTGTGTCAGTATTTCTTCTTGTCTAACAGCCATTACATGTTTGGGGGCTTTCTATGTTCTTTGGGGATCTGCTCCGGGGCAGATAGCTTTCCTATTTCTATCTTTAGGTGTAGTTAGTAGTGTTGAGCATTCCGATACCGCAAGTATCGGGTATCGGCGATATTCGCGTTATCGGAATTCCGATACTTAATTCCGATACTTTTTCCATATCGTATACCGGAATCGGAAGTTCCCATAATTCTTTGAGAGGCAATGTGATTTTAGTCAGCCAATGAGGAATCCTACGAAGTGTGGGCACATCCTGTAATGCTGCGGTCATCTTAACTAATGGCATGGCTGTGATTGGCTGCTGAAATGATGTCAGAATGCACTATAAAAGGCGCCGCCGCCATTTTAGCGTCACTGTGCTGTGAACTCAGTAAGGGACAGAACGCTACTCTGCTCACTCTGAGGGACAGTTAGATATTGCGATTTTGTGTACTACTGTGCTTGAGGCAGGCTAGTTTACCAACCGCTGTGTAAAGCTTCATTTTGCCAGTGTTGTTTTAAACAGCTCTGTGCAAGGTGTGTGTGTGACAGTGCAGGTGACGCTGCAGTTTGCTCTGCATCCACCGCTGTTTGTAGGCATCTGCACGTGTCACTGACTCTTTTTTTTTTTTTTTTTTTTTTTTTATTTTGTGGAATTGGTGCAGCTCCATTATATTAGAAAAAAAAAATCAAATCTATTAGTGTGACGTGCTTCCATCCGTATACAATACATTGGTTGCAAACACTATAGAACTACACAAAGGAGCTTTTCACAGATTGTGGACAGTTGTGTTTCAGTGTTCACTTCAGTCTGTGTTTTTTACTTTTTTTAGTGCAGATCACGCTCCAGTTACATGTTCAAGCACTGCTGCTTGTACTCTGCTGAGCGTGTCTCAGTGTCTCATCCTTTTCATTTATCTCCAATTGGTTCTGCTACTTCCATTTAAAATAAATCTAATCTATTAGACTAATAGATTAGATTTATTTTAAATGGAATGTAGCAGAACCAATTGGAGATAAATGAAAAGGATGAGCCACTGAGACACGCTCAGCAGAGTACAAGCAGCAGTGCTTGAACAAGTAACTGGAGCGTGATCTGCACTCAAAAAGTAAAAAACACAGACTGAAGTGAACACTGAAACACAACTGTCCACAATCTGTGAAAAGCTCCTTTCTGTACTTCTATAGTGTTGCAACCAATGTATTGTA
This sequence comes from Oophaga sylvatica, assembly GCA_033576555.1. Classification (NCBI taxonomy): domain Eukaryota; kingdom Metazoa; phylum Chordata; class Amphibia; order Anura; family Dendrobatidae; genus Oophaga; species Oophaga sylvatica. The sequence continues at coordinate 115,568 of JARQOD010000872.1, forward strand.
TACGGATGGAAGCGCGTCACACTAATACTATTAGTGTGACGCGCTTCCATCCGTATACAATACTTGGTTGCAAACACTATAGAAGTACAGAAAGGAGCTTTTCACAGATTGTGGACAGTTGTGTTTCAGTGTTCACTTCAGTCTGTGTTTTTTACTTTTTTGAGTGCAGATCACGCTCCAGTTACTTGTTCAAGCACTGCTGCTTGTACTCTGCTGAGCGTGTCTCAGTGGCTCATCCTAATAGTATTAGTGTGACGCGCTTCCATCCGTATACAATACATTGGTTGCAAACACTATAGAAGTACAGAAAGGAGCTTTTCACAGATTGTGGACAGTTGTGTTTCAGTGTTCACTTCAGTCTGTGTTTTTTACTTTTTTTAGTGCAGATCACGCTCCAGTTACATGTTCAAGCACTGCTGCTTGTACTCTGCTGAGCGTGTCTCAGTGGCTCATCCTAATAGTATTAGTGTGACGCGCTTCCATCCGTATACAATACATTGTTGCAAACACTATAGAAGTACAGAAAGGAGCTTTTCACAGATTGTGGACAGTTGTGTTTCAGTTTTCACTTCAGTCTGTGTTTTTTACTTTTTTTAGTGCAGATCACGCTCCAGTTACATGTTCAAGCACTGCTGCTTGTACTCTGCTGAGCGTGTCTCAGTGGCTCATCCTTTTCATTTATCTCCAATTGGTTCTGCTACATTCCATTTAAAATAAATCTAATCTATAGTGTGACGCGCTTCCATCCGTATACAATACATTGGTTGCAAACAATATAGAATACACAAACGGGCCTTTCACAGCTACTGAACATGGTTTTTAATTTTTAACTAAAATATGTATTTTTTCAAATGACACAAATATAAGTAATGTTGAAGAGGAATAGTCCTACATCCATTGTTTGCACAATATTACAGGTGTACATCATGTCCCTTAATCAACAAGTATTATTATATTTACTTGTATGCTTTTATTTAAAAGCCAAGAACACAGAAGGATAACCTTCGCACTGCAGCTGTTGTCAAAGTTCAACCCACATTATGCACTTCCAACATTGCAGCATTTGAGGCATGATGTGAGTTGGATTGGTCAAAGTTATGGAGTGAGAAGGTTCACCATCAGTACCCTATAGCATAAGTATGCTTTTGTGTTAGACATGTGGATATCTGCCATAATATGTCACAATTATTTAGTTACAGATTTGTTACCAACACTAATCATTGAATGGTTTTAAATTTGACGTTTCACTTGTTTACAGCTTAGAAATAAGGGTGTAGCCTGATATCTATGTGTAGCACTAGCCACTTTAACATGTCATGTTTTTTTAAACATGTGTAGCTAGGTAGCAGTAATTTTTGCCGGACACACAGCAGGGGAACAGCAGGCGTTACTGAAACCCCACTATTACTATAGCTTGTGTATTGGTCTGTGGACACGACACTTCTGAGCAGCAACTGGCAGTGTTGTAGCCCAGGGAGTATAGCTCAGGGGGTAGAAAGATGAACTAACAGGAGACATGAAAACGTTGTCAACCAGTTAGTTAATCTGAAACCGGACAGGCAAATTCAGGCGAGATCCATGCCTAGTTCATTTTTAGAAAAGTAAGCCGTTTTACATTATCGTAGGATAGTCGCATGCAACGGTCTGTTAGTACACCACCTGCAGCAGTAAGACGCGCTCCGATAATACACTGCCAGCAGATCAAGCCGCACCTCCAATGCATACTGGCTAAGCTCTGGCCATGTATCCAGCTTAGAGACACAAAACTTGAATGGGGAAGAGCCATCTGAGAGTACACTGAGAGGGCAAGACATGTAGTCTGTAACCATCTTACGGAAATGTTGCCTCCTGCTGACTGGAGCCGTCTCGGATGGTGTAGACATTGGTGGCGCTGCCACAAAACTTCGACACATTTGGAACATACTGGTCTTGCCCTGTGCAGAGGCGCTGCTTGTGCTCCCTCTTGTTGCAGAGCTGTCTCCACTGCCTCGACGCACAGAGCTGCTTTGTAAATCAGTAGCAGCAGCAGTGCTCTTGGCTGGGAAAGGAGAACATTATGGATTGCACCAGTGTGTCTTGGTACTTCCGCATTTTACGCTCCCGGTTCAACGGTGTGATGAGGCTTTGTAAGTTGTCCCGGTAGCGAGGGTCTAGGAGGGTGTACACCCAATAATCAGACGTGGTGTAATGTGTTCGATGCGGCGGTCGTTTCTCAGCCACTGCAAACATGAAATCAACCAATGTGCTGCAGACTCCCAACTGGCCAAGAAACGTTGTCCCCTGCAAGAGGCGTCATCTCCGCCTGCTGTGCATACCCCACCCTTGGTCTACATACTGACTAGAGCATTGTCTACCTCCCTCTGGAGCGATGTCTTCCTCCTCCATTGACTCCTCCTCACAAAGTCCTTCAAATACATATAAATTTACAAAATTTAAAACTCAAAATTTAAAAACTTTGTATCATAATTCTGTAACATCAGTTTATGGAAACACAATAGCATTACAAAAGGATAGACAAAAAATTGTACATTATGTGCTTTGTAAATACATTAAAAGTTTGTAATGGTTATGAAAATATAGACAGCGACTCTGGAGGTTCAATTGTTGATACAGCATGGTACTTTGAAAGTCCTCCAGCCCTTTGTGAAGAACCACGTTGCGCTGACTGTCCAGAAGGTGATGGAATTTGTGACTCCTCATCCTCCACCTCTTCCAAAACCTCATGCCTTAGTGCTTGCAGTGTTTTTTGAAGCAGGCAGATAAGGGGGACAGTCAGGCTGACTAGTGCATCATCTGCACTCGCCATCCGCGTTGACTCATCAAACGCACGCAAAACGTGGCAGATATCCTTCATAGAGTTATTCGCCACTCATTACACTGGCAGTGGCTGCCCATTCATTATAGGATCCAATTCTAATTACTGTTCTCACCAACATAGCTCTCCACAGCGCAGCACCCCCCTACATCTCCTCCCTATTTATATTTATCGCCTAACCGACTGCTGCACTCTCGCAAACGACCTTCGACTAACCTCTGCACTAATCCGTACCTCCCACTCCCAACTCCAAGACTTCACCCGCGCTGCGCCAATCCTCTGGAATGCTCTACCCCAAGAAATTAGGACTATCCGCAATTTGGATGGTTTCAGGCGCTCCCTCAAAACACATTTGTTCACAGTGGCCTATCACATTCTCTAATCAAAGTCATTCTATGTGTAATTCTGTGTGTGTAGCCCATTCACTATCTCCATGCATCCCTCACTTCCTTAAAATGGCTGGACCATCATTGTAAAAACACCATTGTATATAAACACCTGTACTTTGTATCTCCCACACCTCATTGTAGATTGTAAGCTTTCACCAGCAGGGGCGGCTGATTTTGCTTTAATTATTGTATTGTTAACGTTGTTACTTATGACTCGTGTTTTTGAAACTGTTTAAACTGTAAAGCACTGCGGAATATTATGGCGCTATATAAATAAATAATAATTATTATTCTTATTATAGAGGCCCACTCAGTAGTGGTGAAGTGTGAACGCCGCAAATTGCGAGTTGACTGCGCCTGATGCAGCTGATACTCCATTACTGTTGGCTGCTGCTCACACAACCGCTCCAACATATGTAACGAGGAATTCCACCTGGTGGGTACGTCACATATAATGCGATGTTCATGAAGTGAAATCTGCGTTGCAGAGCTGCAATCAGCGATCTGGCCATGCTGGAACGTCGCAAGTGAGCGCACTCTAGGCGGACCTTGTGCAGCAGTGCATCAAGATCCGGATAGTCCCTCAAAAAACTCTGCACGACCAAGTTGAGCACATATGACAGACATGGTATGTGAGTGAGGTTGCCAAGGCCCAGAGCTGACACCAGATTTCGGCCATTGTCACACACTACCAAGCCTGCCTGTAGATTCTCTTCCAAAAACCACACGTCGCTCTCCTGCTTTATGGCATTACAGAGCTCCTGCGCTGTGTGGCTAAGATTCCCCATGGAAATTAATTTCAGGATGGCCTGTTGACATTTGGACACGGCTGTGCTCATATCGGTCGCAACGGTAAAGTTC